>CAEGAF010145394.1:0-33042 GCA_903067075.1 Micropoecilia bifurca
ATAGACCAACGACACATAGCAACGACACATCTACACATATGGCTTCTACTTTTTTTTGATACAGATGGAACCCCATACCCCATACAATACAACAGTTCTGCTTTATTTTGTACAAGCTTAAACTGGTACCTTGTCAAATTTATATGTGTTTTCCCCTTTTTATTTTAATATTTATTTAATTGCTGACACCCAGACTACATTACAAGGCCTGCAACATTCTGGTTGTAGGATCATCAACTGGTTTAGATGATCCTACAATAAATGTAGTGCAAAGGGGAAATTTTTTAAATATTTCATTGCTTTCATTTTGACCCCAGACTACTTTGGGTTTCTTCAATTTTCTACTCAAAGTCCCTTTTAATTGTTTTTGTCTCTTACACCACCTGGAATCATTTACAGAAATAATTTTTCTTAGCTGAAGTATGAAAGAGCAGGACAGAGTCACATCTTCTCTATTTTTAATGTGAAATGAGGATCCACATTCAGCTATGCATTTAACATAATGAAGTAAAAAATAACCAAAGTTAAACTTGCAACACCGTTGTACTGAGAAAATTTCTTTTTCTTATCTGTGAGAACAGCACAGATATTCCAAAAAGGCTAAGATAAATGTCCTGAGAACAATTTGCCTTCTAAATGTCAAAATGTGTGATAACAACAATACCACCACCCTCCCAACAACAAAATATATCGCCAATACACCCAATTTGTTACTCAAGCTGTGTCCTACTCTTAAACACAGACTACAAGTTTTCTACAGGACTCTGATTCTCACAAGTCAAATAAAGCAAAATAATAGAATTACGTTACATTTAAGGGGTTTTATCTGAGCAAGAAAGTACGCATAAACACAGAAGTGAGTTTGTCCTTGAATTTACTGCATCAAAAAGAGATAAGATATTAAATACAGTGAGTAATTACAGGGAGTGATTCCTCCACATTAATTACTCCACAAGCTGACACTCTACATTCATATTTGGGTCTTTCATTGAAAGTCTTACATTCTTCTAATTTCTTCAGGACTTCCACACCTTCAATCACTTGACTAAAAAGTAGAAAAAAGAAATTTAATCAGAGATAAAATATATCATCACTTGGTGATTCACTTAATGGCTACTGAAACAAGTTTGTGACACAAACCCAAAGGCAACATAGGTTTTATCCATCCAGGGCGTCGCCTGCAAGGTGATGTAGAACTGGGATCCATTGGTGTGGGGACCCTTGTTGGCCATTCCCAGAATGCCCCGTTTTGAGTGGGAAATAGCAAAACTTTCATCTGACAGGTGAAATGGTCACATGTTGAGGTGGTACAAACTATATGAACTCACTAATTCCATCTTCAGGAACTGTTGGTACCTTCAAAAATTGGTCCATAGATTGACTCGCCCCCATCACCTCTTCTATCAGGATAAATATCTGAAGAGAGTAAAATGGAAAGTTAAACAAAGCCAGTGACATTGGACACACTTATGTCAAATATATTTTAATCCAAGAACTAAATGGAACATTTTATGCATTATTTTTTTTTCTTTGTGCCACAAATCCTAAAATCAGACACCCATATTAAAAGGTATTCATTGCATAAATAGATCTACATCACTTAACTTCCTGCATGTAAATGAGTTTCTGAATTATGTAATACTGTTACATATGTCCTGAATATTAATGAGGCACTTGAAAAGTAAGAGGTGACAGAGTCGGCTCTTAGAGCACCTCCACCTTGCACCCAGCCGTTGGGCACAATGCGATGAAACAGAGAGCCCTTGTAGCGGAGTGGGAGGCCACTCAGGCTCTCTTGTTGTCCTGTGCACAGAGCCTCAAAGTTCTCTGAAGTCTTTGGACACACATCGGAGAACAGCTGAGGAGAGACGACGCAACATGCTGTTCTGTATTAGTCATTTCGTTTTCTTACATTTACATTCTAAATTGTTCAGTACTGTCAAATGATGAGGTTCGTCTTTAAAAGTAAAATTTGATCGAAAAGGTTTTACCTCAAAGCATATTCTCCTAGGATCCTCTCCTGCTATAGAAACATCCATGAAGACAAACTTGTGCTAAAAAGAAAAGAATGGAAGTTTGACTAACAACAAAAACAGCAACCGCAGTTTTAACTTTTAATAAACAAACTCTTCAGATTTATGTTAGGGGACTTTGCCACCACCTTGAAATCTTAGGTATGGCAATAATTCACACTTTGTCTGAACTCAATACTAAGCACAAAAATTCTATGTAAGGATGATATACTGGAACAAGTGCTAGTAACAATGAAGAACGGTAGATAAAGACATGATACTCATGCTGAACACTTATTACTTGCATTATTTTAGAAATGCAAAACCAACCAACCATCCATCGATATGTAATCAGTCATGTACTGAATTTACTGCATAAAAAGGAGCTGACTTGGTTCCAATTTTGTTTTCACTTTTCAACATACACTGATGAAAAACTAAGAGTCCTAAGCTATCAACAATCTTTGTTAAAAACATCAGATATGTCTAAAGGCGATACGGCATTCACTAAATAACTTTCAATCAGGGTTCAAAGCTTCTTATCTTATCAGTTATCTTTGCAACCATAATACCATGAAGTCCTCTTCAGTACTAAACTCAGCATGAGAAATACTGAAAAAACTGAAATGAATACTGATTCTGAAAGGACCATAAATGAGGTGAAAAAGTTAACAAAGTGACCTGTAGCAACCTGGAATGGCGGGTTTATGATCCACCAGCAACAACCCAAGCAGGGTTACACATAATAATAGTAAATAATAGCAGTGTCTGTTTTTCAGAATAAAGTACAAAACAGTGAAGGAACTCATATTTATAATTAATTATTTCAGCAGTATTGTGGAGAGAATGGAGATTGGAATAACGGGTTAGAATACTGCTCATCATTCCATTCCGAAAACTTGTTTTTGTTGTTGTTGTTGAGCTTTTTATTTAACAGGAAAAAATTAATTTAGATTGAAAATGTCCTTTTCAAGAGATGGAGAAGTTCTTCACAAGCTTATAGCAGTAGTTTCTTAAAAACACTCAAACCACACACAAACAAAAAAGCAAAAGACATTACTGATCTTTGATTGCTAAACAGTTTCTGGAAACATAACCTTCAGCTCAATGCATTAAATATTGTGTCTAAATCTACCAGCAGATGCTAACAACAATTCTCTAGAAGTAGGCTTTTTGTATTACTGAAAAGTATTACTGAAAATTACTTAAAAGTGAAACTGATTGTCTCAGTACACTTTATGTCTTCATGTTTCTCTACTGTGAGTCTTCTCCTTTTAGTGGCTTATTTGTTTTAATGTTCTTCTCTGAGACAAAATTTAGAAGTGACCATAAATAGGATCAGACACGAGCCACTTACTGCACACAGCATATTTCTTGCCTACAAAACAGCATAAATAAATAACATACATGTTTTTAGATGGCAATTTAAAAACAAATAAAAACATGCTTTTTTTAGATGCCTATCTTTGTTTATGAGTTCTTGTAACTGTGGTGTCAGCCTACTCCAGTTTTCTGAAGATATTTGGCGTAGTACTCCTGGGTGATAGCCGTATAAAAATCCTCTGGATGAGCGAGGGTGAAATTCCACTGATTCTCTGCCCAGCTGGCGAGTTGCTTTTCATTACCGAGGAAAACGCCATTAAGGAAGCATATCACATTGCTGGGATACTCCCACACATCGCCACGCAGCTCCTGAAATCACAAGTTCACAACAATAGCCGTGTTGTGAATCAGCATTTTAGAATAACAATGGCGTCAAACTGCAATGAGATCATATCTGTGTTAGGGGTGCAGGATCACGGCCGCAAACTTGAGTGAAGAGTATCTATGTACACCAATTTTGACTGTGTCATAATGAACACATGCATGTGCTTCGATTTGAACTACCACATTGTAGCTCTGCCTATATCTGCAGAGCCAGTTTCCTACTGGAAGCCTCTAACACACTGTCTTTCAGATTTGACTTCTATTTAGCTCCATCCATGTTCAATTCTGACCAGCTTCCCTTTGGCTCCTGAAGAGAAGCATAACCAAGACATGATGCTGCCACCACCATGTTACACAATGAGCTTGTTGCTTTATAATGCAATCATGCTCCATACAGTCTCAGACCCGAACTTTCTGGTGTGTTTCTTGGTCTCCTTGATGCTGTTTGTTCACTAATGTCCTCTAACAAATATCTGAGGCCTACACAGAAATCACAGAGTTTTACTTACAGGTAACTTATTTGGGTAATTGGTTGCACTGGATTAAAGGTATTAAGAGGATTGAAAGATTGCATGCCATACTTTTCACATGAGATTTTTGAAGATTTATTTATCGTTTTCTTTTCGGTTGACAGTTTTACTTTAGCTTGTGTTTTTTCTGAATAATTTGCTGAATGAAATAACCTACCCGTTTCTTCTTGCATAGGTATTCATGCCAGGCAAATTCAAAAAGTGGCACAATTACTGGATCCAAAAGATTATCAGGAAACTGTTCTTTGAGTCCCTACAATGACAGAGGTGGAACTTTAATTTTTTTTTTAATCAACAGGAGGAACATAATATATGTGTCATTTTACCTCGGCTATACTTCTGGCAGCATGGAATTGTGGGTCATTAACTACGCCAACGATTTCTATTTGCGTTTCTGAGGCCATTGCTAAACTTCTCAGCGCATAAACAAACTCTGAGTATCCATAGCAACAATCTATGAAGGCGCATGAAAATGACGTTTCGTTGTTTGAAAGTCAGGCGTCGATCTACTTTGTGGCTGTCTTTCCTACTCTCCTACAAGATTCATTTGAAAGCTTTTATAACCACAATATACCGAAGAGGGGTTTATATTTAATCATTTTATTAAATCGATACGATGCATATAATCTATGTAAGGTGTAAATTCAGTCGTCACTACAGAAAGGAAGCGTAAGAAAACAAATTGGGACGCAGCCCAACGGCGGCGCCAGTGTTTGAAAACTTCGTCTTTTCAAGCTGTTCCGCGTTCCTTTTCTGTGTTTTTTTTTTGTTGTTGTTTTTATATTTTTGTTTATCTTCTTAACTTGATTCCATTTTACTAGCATTAATCATGGGTGTTCACGACTTGTGGTCCATCGTTGAGCCAGTCCGAGAGGCAGTGCCGCTGTACAGCTTGAGCGGAAAGACTCTGGCGGTAGACCTGAGCTTATGGGTCTGTGAGGCGCAGCACGTCCAGGCCATGATGGGCAGAGTTACGAAGCCACATCTGAGGTAAGTGTTCATATATTGTTCTAAAAAAAACAAAAAACAATTACAATATTTTGTTTGGCAGACCGTAGCAGCTTATTTTACACACTGTTCTTTTACCTAACAGGCCTTTCGATGAGCACTTGTTTTTAAAGAGACCGTCCTATAGTATAGTACATTTTTTCCACACTGAGTATAAAAGTACATCTGGGTAATGACTTATGTTCCACTCAAGAATCTCACAAATTAAAATGGATTGAAAAAAAACTACTGAAAGAACCCCCCCCCCAGAAAGTTCAGCTTTGTGTGTACTTGTCTTCATGACATCACAAGAGGCATAATAATTAAGCTGATCAGATGACATTAGAAAACACTATTAACAAAATACAGAATCTGGGAAGATATTCCACATAGATTTTGCAACATTTGAGTTTCCATGCCTGAGTTTGAGGACAAAAATTAAACTACAGCCACATCGAAAAAAGTGAGTTGAGGGATGATTAGTTCCATATACACTTAAATAGTAATATCTATTGACATTGTGTATCTATTTTTTGTCTTATATTTGTGTATTTAGGATTTAATATGTTGTTTTTCATTTTTATATCAGCCTGTTTTACTAGATGTGCAGCACCTTGGTCAACCTTGCATTGTTTTTAAAAGGCTGTATAGATAAACATGATATGATATGGTATGATAATGTAACTTCACCCTATAGTGATACTGCCTTCAATCTGAAGTAAGCATTGTCACTATAACATTCTCATAGTATATAACAGGTTTGAGTAAAAACACCACAGTACCAATGTACACAAACTTAAACTGTAAATATATAAAAAATTATCTAATTGCTTTTAATTTAAACAAAAAAGCTACAGTATTTTTTTTTTATTGATACATTTATTGCTGGAGAGGGGGGGTTGTATCAGGAACCTTTCCAAGCAGATTGACTTTTGTTGTGAGGGAGAAGTGTAGCAACTTTTTCTTAATTTTACTATAGCTTCCTGAACAAATTTTCTTGAGAACTATATGGTTTTAACATTTTGCTGAAGAAATATGTAACTAAAAGAAACACATTTTAACTTTAGGATTTAAGATGTTGTTAAATCCTAGGCGTTTTGATTAACTATGTACCAGTTATGTGGAAAAAAAACAAGAACAATACAAATGGCTATTTTTTTGTCAGCTGCCTTATGTGATGACACCAGGAATGTGTGAATTGAAGTTTGTTTTTAGACAGGTAGATTTTATCCTGATTACATAATGATGTACAACAAAATGGAAAACAAAAACAAATTATAGCTTTATCTATAGCTATCAAACTAATACAAAATGTGAGTTTTAGTAATTTAACAAAAAACTGTGTTATAAGTAAAAACCAACGCAATGCTGTTTATTGTGCAGGAATTTATTTTTCCGAGTGTCGTTACTCACACTGATGGGAGTGAAGCTCGTCTTTGTCATTGAGGGAGAAGCTCCCAAACTTAAGTCAGAAACGATGAGCAAAAGGACAGAAATGAGATTTGGCGGATCCAGAAAAGCCCATTCCTCAAAGTCATCTACAACTACCAGCAGAGGGCGCTTTAATGCTGTGCTCCGAGAGGTAAGTCTTTCTAACACTGTAAATAATTCCCTCAAGCTCTTTGTCGACCTCTATGTTTCTTACAGTGTGCAGAGATGTTGGACTACCTGGGTGTGCCCTGGGTGACGGCAGCTGGGGAAGCAGAGGCCATGTGTGCTTACCTGGACTCAGCAGGGCTGGTTGATGGCTGCATCACCAACGATGGAGATGCATTCTTGTATGGGGCTAGGACGGTCTACAGGAACTTCAATATGAACAGTAAAGTATGTTTCTGGAAGTTAAGAGAAAACCATGGCACATGTTGGGGATCTCAATGAGACTGTAATGAATACTAATAATGTTCTGCTTTTGACAAAATCAATAGATGCCAGTTTGACATAATAAGTCAGCTAATAGATTAATCATATATTATTTATTTGCAGCTAGATTAATCATATATTATTTATTTGCAGCTAGTAAATAAATCCAATCACTGAACAAAAAGTTCAGTGATTGGATTAATCAACATCACCAAATACATGATTTTGTGTCATTCTTGTGGTTACAAAATTCTCATTTGCCACTTCATTTTGTAGACAGTAAAAGATTCCTTGTTATTGTAGAAAATACCCTGTCATTTACACTCCTAATCCTAATCCAGATGGAACTGATGTGTCAATTTTTGACTTTATTTGTTCTCCCAGGACCCTCAGGTCGATTGCTACCAGACGTCTCGAGTGCAAACTGAGCTACACCTGTCAAGAGAGAATCTTGTTGGCTTGGCCATTCTCCTCGGTTGTGATTATATTCCTAAGGTAGAGAAGACACAGCTTAAAAACTTTACTTCCATCCATCCATCCATTTTCTTGACCCCCTTTTCCCTTAGTGGGGTCGGGAGGTGCTAACGTTCTGGGCGAGAGGTGGGGTCACCCTGGACAGGCTCCAGTCTGTCGCAGGGCAACACAGAGACACACAGGACAAACAACCATTCACACACACACACACACTCACACCTAGAGGCAATTTGGAGAGGCCAATTTTTTAAAAAGTTACTTCAGAATAATATTTCTAATTGCATTTCTGTTTCTTAATGTACATTTTAATGGTTCCCTCAGGGTATACCTGGTGTTGGCAGAGAGCAGGCCTTGAGGCTTGTGCAGACCCTGAGAGGACAGTCACTGCTACAGAGGTCCTACTCATATGGTTGCTAATATGTACGTTGCATTAACTATGGTTGTAGATCCTCAGGAGATCTTATTCTTGTCACTAAAGGTTCACCCAGTGGAAGCAGGAGAGTCCTGAGCTGCCTGTCGAAGTTGCAAAGAAAGTTCCTCACTGCAACTTATGTCGACATCCTGGTGAGCAAAAACCAAAGCGTCAGTGACTTGTCTCACACATTGCTGAATTAAAGCTATTTAATCTGCCATGTTAAAATATGCAGATACGTGACAAATTTCAGGAATCAACACTGGTTTCTCTTTGGCTCTCAGGCTCAGCTAAGGCACACGAGCGTGGCGGCTGTGTCCTCTGTGGGAGTCAGCGATTCTGCCAGCCTCAGGACTTCGATTATCGGTGTCCGTGTGACTGGCACTGCTCCGAACAGAGCCGCCAGGCATCGTCTCTGGAGGCAAACGTCAGGAAGTACGCGTCGTTTCAAAAAGCTGGTCGAAATCATGAAAATCTAAATGTTGATTAAAAAAAACTGGAAAAATGCAAATAGGAGAAGAGAAATCATAAAGGGAACATGTTGAAAGGATTAAACAAATATTTACATAGAACAGTTTGTCAGAACAGGTGAATGAAGAATTTAAATGGGCTTGATCTTTACCATATAAGCCACCTACCTTAATTCAGTCACACATTTTTCCAAAGCAAAGGGAAATTTATGAAAATTTCAGACTTAAAATAGTTAAATTGACAACTTTATCCAATAAAGACAAATTTTACACACAAACAATAAGAGATCTTTGGGGGGGAAGCAGGATTACTAACATAAATTATTATGACAATAATATTTTAACATTCATAAACTGAAAGTACTTTTGACTCATGAATTAAAATTTTCCCAACTGTTTTTTTTTATTAATATAGTGACATAATCTAGTGGTGTACTTTGGGTCAAAGTAAAGCAGTGTGTAATTACACCCTGCTTTACACATGATATGTCTTTATTTTTTACATTTAGCCTCCTTTATGTTGATACCCCTAAATAAAACTGAGTTCAATCAACTGAATTTGGTTCACAAACACGATAATAAACTTATTGGTTCTTGTGCATCTAGATTCACAAACTTTAATAGATTTAAAACAAGATTTTATGTGCTAGACCAACATGAATGTTTACAAGTATAAATCTAAAAAGTTTGGCTGTTGGGGGGGGAAATGAAGGTTTAAAATGTCTATAATCTTTTCTTTTATATTTTAGAAAAACTCTGGCAAGTCAGCAGTTCCCATTTTCAGAGGTTTGTGCAATTATTATTATTTTTTTATTTTTTCAGTTTTTCTTCTGCTTTCAGTATCACCTGAAATAATACTTGAACGTTTTATTCTAGATCATAAACGAGTTTCTGGTTTCCAAGGATAAACCTGTGGCACATTTTAAGAGGAGACAGCCAAATATTCTGCTGATGCAGGTAAATTGTTTTTACATTTTTCATTAATTTCAGCGCCTCTTGCTGCCTTTTATGGACATGAATTAGAAAGCTTGCGTCTTGTTTTCCGTAGAAATTCGCTTGCGAGAAGATGGAGTGGCCAAAACACTACACGAGTGAAAAAGTCTTGGTCCTGATGACCTACACTGAGCTGATGAACAGAAAATACGGAAGAGGCGTCCCCTCTCAAATCATTCCTATCCGGTAGTCTTATGACGTTTTTTAAAAGCTGAAAAGCTGCGTTATTGTGATAATATTGCTGTATATGTGCTTTTCTTTAAAATAACTTATTTTTCTGTAAAAGAATACTGAAACCAAGGGTGAGGAACGCTGTTGCTTGCTTTGAAGTAATCTGGAACACTCCAGGTCAGTTACAATCTTCACTTCTTTCCTGAATAAATGAGCCCTTGTGTTTAATTTGTCCTCTTTGTGGCTCGTTATACGCTCAGGGAGTGAAAAAAACCCTGCTGGATTTGTGAGCTGGCGGCACGACTGCAGCGCTAAGTTGGGGTGCAGGGCGTTCGTCACCGGGTTGTCTGTTAGTGACTGGCTGTGAGGTGGGGTTCAGAGGTGACAGATCAGTCACAACAGCTTCTAGGTGCTAAACCGGCTTCCTCTCTGAGCTGGGAAGTATGTCAAATCAAAGCAGACATCACTAACAAGCCCGTTTGACATCACTGACCTGAGAAAGTCTCAACGAACTGACTCAGGTTGCAGATTTTTATCGTGGGTAACAGAAGAAATACTTTTAAATACAAATATAAGTTGTGTTATTTGAATTGTGGTCAAATTGTGGCAGCTATGTCTGACTTACATAGACTTACTGTTTATGTAAGTCTATGACCAAATCAGGGAAGTGGCCCCAATTTTAGATTCCAATTAATTTATAAAAGAAATGTAAATGACTAAAGAGCCATTTTCAATCAGATATTTTAGGTTGTTTTTAAACAGAACTTCTTAAAAATACTTGTGACAAATTTTCAGAAATGCTTACAGACATGATCATTTATATGTATGGCAGGTTTGAAATAGGTTTTTTTCTTTTGCAGTATTCTGATTATTTGTTCACAATACAAGGAAACTGAGACCATATTTGCTGATTTCACTTTCCTGTTTCCTCGGTAATCTGGGGGTTTGGTTGAAGTGATGCAAAAATAATAAAATATATGTTTTGCGGTGAATTATATTGTGTTTTCTTCTTTAGGTCTTTTATATGTTATTGACTAACATTTTAAAATATATATTTTTAAGTCATTATTGCAGCAATTTGATTTCTGTTTTCAATTTAAGATTTCATTTCTTGGCAATGAACCTCTTCAAAATTTCATGCTTTATTGTTTTTTTTCCTGGTAAAGATATGTTTCCTTGCATATATCTATCATTTTGCATATAGAATAGGAATTTTTTTTTCTTAAAAAAATTTGCATCATTAAAACTGACATTTATTGAGGAAAAATATTAGAAAATACATGAGTAGTTGTAATCTGAGGTGAGGGATGAAAATAACTATCGAGATTCATACAAAAAAAATTTAAACTAAAGACACAAGAAAGGACCATAGCTCTTAGTTTAGTTAGCCAGGCTAACATGTCTTAAGCTAAATTTGTTCCTGTTTTCTGCAGAACATTTTGTGTTTCCTGAGGAACGACCCGCAGAGGACCAACATGAGGTGAGGACGGTGGAGGAAGAGTCGCTTTTCCGTGTGGCTTTCCCTGAGATTGTTGAAAGCTACGTAAGAACCAAAGCTCTGCTTGAAGAGAACAAAACTAAACGTAAGACCCCTGTTTTCACCTACATGTTGTTTTCAGTGCAATAGTTATTTAATAAGGTGCTTGTATGATCTCATTTAGCATTTTTCTGTAAAAAGCTCCCCTAACAAACTTCCCAGACTTCCCAGTCTGCGCTGCCAGGGCGGCGCAGATCAAAGCTGTTTGAAGGTTTTACATGTGTTTTTAAGGCTCTTGCTTACAGCAGCTCTAACACCTGAAAATGTAGAGTTAGCAGCTCAATCACTTCACACCAGAACCTTTAATGCAGCCAACAAGTGTCTGCCTCACAGGATTTGCTTACCTTTTTTTTGCCACCCAAGAATTCATCTGTATTTATTTGTTTTCAATCCAATTTTAAAAGAAATTTGACATGTCTACATAATGACAGTTACAATTCCTGGTCAGCCTTTTATTTTAGAGACAAAATGAGACAAATACGTAATGGATGTGAGCAAATGTATAAAATATACTGCTACAGGAAACGGGTGGCAGTCACAGTAAATGAACTGTTTGTTCATATCTCACACTCAGCGGTCAGTTTTTAAAATTCAGTAATTGAGAAATGACAGTGTCAGAAATATCCAATTGTGGCCGGTTAAACAGAAACACCAGGAAAGTCCTCTGACATTCCTGTCTCTCTGTCTCTTTGCTTTTTCTTACAGAGAAGAAAGCGAGACGGAAAAAGGAGAAACCATCTGATGGTTCTGCTGGCGTCACAGATCTCTTGGCTCAGATGACTCTTCAGACGTCCTCAGAGAACAGGTCCACTCAGCCACAAGCTCATCTGCCTCCTGGCTCAAGCTCAGAAAAAACAGAACTGATCATTTTAGACACTCCGGTGAATCGTAAGCAACACAGGAAAGAAAAAGAACACGGTCAAGACCGCGAAACTCTGCCTGCCGTCGAACCAGAGAGCGCTTCACCTTCTGTCTCTGCCGTCATTGACGCTCTGCATCTCAGCGATATTGACTGGGATGCGTTGTCTTTCACGTCCTCGCCTTCCTCACCGGCGCTCCAGGGTGCAGAGCCTGGGAAAACTGATGAAACGCAAGGTGCAACCAAACGTCCGGAGCTCTGCTACACTGAGTGGCCTCTGAGAGACAGAGTCCTCATGAGGAACACAGACGAATCTCTGAAAGCTGCAGCTGAGGTTTCAAAACATCTCAACTGTGAGAAGGTCATTTCAAACGGAAAGCAAACTGGGGAAATCTCCAGTGGAAGCAGCAGTGAGGGCATCGTGTTGACTGGCAATGAAAAGGAACCACTAACAAACAAAATCCAATGTTTGTTAAAAGAAAGTCTTGAAAGATCAAAAGAGCCAAAAATTTGGCCGTGTGATGCTCAAAGTAAGACAAAGGAGGAATCTGACGAAAGTGAAAAACCTCCTCCGAAATATAAATTTGTCAGAGCTGCTTTGTCTTTGTCCTCTGCTCCGCCACAGAGATGCCACTCTGACCCGGGACAAAGAGACAAAAAGAGCAGCAGCAAGAAGACCGTCTGCATGAGTGCGTGCTCATCCAGCGAGGACAGCGACGTTGAAAACCGGCAATCTGGGCCTCAACGTCAAGCAAAGCTAAAACCGGCAAACAAAAGTATAAGTAGCTTAATATCCGACTTCCCTCTAAAACCAGCCTGCGATCAGTTTAAAGCTGCTAATCCAAAGACTTCTCAAACGCTTCAATTAACTGGACCAAAGTCACAGAGTCATGGGGAAAAGGTTGAAAATGAAAAACCTGCATCGATGAAAAACAGCCGTCAGGATGTCCAAACAGCTAAAGTCAGTGATGATGAGATTCTCCAGACTCCTGCTTCCCCCGTCATCGTGTTAGACGGTGAGGATTCGGTGATTTGTAGTGACAGTCCCCTGCCACTGGCTGAGAGACTGAGACTAAAATTTCTGAGGTGAGCATCCGGTTTTGTCGTTTTGAAGGGTATTTTTTATATTTTATTCATATCCTATTTGCTTGTAAGTAAGTAATTTCTTTCAGGTTTTTTTGCTTTTTGAAAAGCAAAATGCCAGAGGGTAGACTGAGAAAACTGTGACCCAGTTTGAGTTTTATTTGTGTGTTGTGTTTGAAAATAAACTTAGAAGATTTATGTTTGTATTTTGAAAAAGTCTGGAAATTGATTTATTTCATATTCATTGTATAAAGCACTCATCCATCCAGTCAACCTGCCCAAACTCATACATCTCTTGAAAAAAAAAATTAAACGTCACAATTCTTGCTCTAATTATGTTTAATGCATAAATCTAAAATCACTGCCTAAAAACCTGGTTCTAATGCATTCTGTAAAAGCATCAGATATGATTTTCCAGATAGTGGAAAAATATTAAGATTTCTTTCAGACCTTTTTCCTGCACTATTGTCTAAATCCACCCATGCATCTCCCCTGCCAGCATGCCCCATGGGCCCCATGTGGGGAAAAGGAGGGCAGACCAGATGGGTCCCACATGGGTTTGTCCATGTAGGGCCCATGTAGGCTGTGGCCCTACATGGGCAAACCAATGAGGGACCACCGTGGAACCTGCAGACAAACCCATATGGGACCCATATATCAGCCCTCCTTTCCCCCACATGGGGCTTTGCGCTTCTATTCATTACTTGACTTCTGTGAATGTATCATCCACTATTTTTCATAATTACTGTATCATTTTTACTTGGAAAAACTGAAATGTGAACCATAGGAACTTGAGTGTGGGGTTCAGAGAGGAAACAATTCAAGTTGAAAAACATAATAGTTGCTCATCTTATTTTCTCTGACTACTCTTTTCCCCCTCTGCTCCGCCAACTGAAGGAAGCAGGGACAGAAGATGCCGAAGCCACTGCTTTTAAAACAACACGGCAGTGTTGTGTCCCCTTGATCCTGAGTGAGGACTCACACCTTTTCAGACATGAAAGGTCTGGCAGAAGTTCTGGTGACAGCTGCATCCTCTGCCCAAATAACATACCCGCAAAAGGGAGTCCTACTGATTTCAACTTAATTCTCTTAGAATCAAAGTTTTAGAATAAAGTAAGAACGACTGTCACCTTAAACAATATCTACATTTTAGAAAACGGCACACTTTAAAGTAACTTTTCGAAGAAAAAAAAGGACAATGATTGGACCGTAGCTGTTTATCTATCCTGGAGAATTAAACTTTCACGAAGAAAGTGATGAGCTCCAACGTGGTGTTTGTTTGTGTGGTGAGGACACACGCAGGGCTGACTTGTCAGAGTGGTGTGAAGGCCTCAGGTGAAAAACCACAGTCTCCATTAAGACACATCACATCAAACTGATAATTGTCGCTGTGCAGACTTTAGAGTAATTTCCCACAGAAGGAATCTAATTATTTTTCTTTCGATCACATTAACCGCCTGTTTGGCCTTATTCACACCACGGTGATAACGAACCACGTCCCTTCGGGAAGGTCTCATTTTGGCACTTTAGTTGTTCTTTGAACTCCCCCCTGAAGTTGTGAACCCATAAAGGTCCGGAGATCTGCTTCTATATAAAACGCGTTTGGCGAGAAAAAAAAATAAAAGAAGAAGAAGAAGCAGCTCACATTCTCTCAAGCCACCTGTCATCCTCCTCCTCGCTGCGCTGTAGTCCGGATTTCTAACATGGATCTGGAAGATGTCACGGCTTCTATTCTATCTGACTGGGAGATCCTTGAAAGTGCCTCTGGAGAAAATCCGGAGTCCGTCTGTCCGGAGTCTCCCCTGGACTCTTCGCTGTGCTCCTCGCCGGAGATTTGCTTCCCCATCTCCAAAAACGAGATCGAGGATTTATCCTTTGGCTGCGTCGGTCGCAGAGAGACTCCGCCCGGGCAAAGGCAGAGCAAAACAAAGATGTCGGTGAAAAGGCGCATGAAGGCCAGCGAGAGGGAGAAGATGCGGATGAGAAGCTTGGCAGAGGCTCTGCACCAGCTCCGCGACTACCTTCCGCCGGACTACAGCAAGAGAGGCCAGCCGTTGACCAAGATTCAGACCCTTAAATACACCATCGAGTACATCAACAAGCTCTCTGACATCCTGAGCCGCGCGTAATGGACGCACCACGGAGCGCTTTTACGCAACATCTGGACCTCATCTGGACCCCTTTTTGAACTTAGATGTTTCACTATTCATCATAATAACTTTGAGGTCTCTCTTACTTGACAGTCTTTGGGGGGTTTTTCTTTCTTTAATGTAAATATTGTTTGGGCACTTGGAAAGTATTTGTATATGAGGCTGCCCCTTTTCTGGAATTGTGAATTCAGTTTTTAGTATACAGTCTAGGCTGTTTAGTTGTTACTAGAATAGAGTGAGCTTGGCCAAATTATTTGCTATTATTATTTTTTGCTGAACAGATATGAGTGAGAACATATTTTTTCCAATGATTTGAATCCCCTGATTGTGTTTTGTTCTAATGTTCACGTTTTCTGTTTGAAAGCCATTAGTTTGTGTTTTGTGTGAATAACAAGGCTGTTCAAAGTATTTGAGTCACACAACAGTTTTTAACAACACTGGCTGTTGTGTTCACCCTTTCTTCCTTGTTTGTTGATAAGTTTTCAATAAACATGATTTGTTGAAATTGTGGTTCAGTTCAGTCATCTAGACGTCATTATGAACTCAGGATCTTTCTTAGTTTTATCATTTTTCCATTCTCAGTTTTTGTGATTTTTATGTAAATATTGTTTGGGCATATTGTAAGTTTTTTTTAGACAAATTATGTTTCTCATTTTCCTCCTCAAATTTGATAGAACTGTAGAGGGTATGAAAAACAACGTTGCTATTTTTTAAATAAAATTTTGCTCACCGGTTTTAAGGAAAAAAAACAATTTTAAAATCCTGATTTAATCTTTTTAAAAATGACTGAGATAGTGTAAAAGATGGTAAATATTGTGTTATTATGAAGTGCAAATATATAAGCTGAGTTCATGTTAACAATTTCTAAATGCTTCTAAAACAGAGAAGACACCTTCATTTTGAGCCTATCCTCTGTAAGTATTTTTGTATTTTTCCCTTCTGTTTCTAAAATAATTAATTCTCAAAATATTCAATGAAAATATCTATTCAACATGATTCCATGTGATTCAGTATTACAGAGGGAGACAATTGCTTTCACGTCAGAAAATTCTGCCAATCAAAATGAAAATATTTGGAAGGCAGGTGGCAATCAGCCAATCAAAATCAATTCTTATCCCAATGGGCGGGAGTCTAACCCTGACGTCTCTCACATAAAGAAATCTCAACCTAGGATGTCTGATGAAGCCGCCATTTCAAAACGCTTAGGAATTATAGGACCTGTTGGAAATTTTCTATACCTGTATTTTTATTTTTCTACCATATTTTTATTTTTACTAGCAAGTAGAACATTTAATACCCGTTTTTAAAAGAAATATATCTCTTGCCTGTACGACCGATAGGGGTAAGTAATGTCTCCTTTTTTCATTTGCCCTAAACGGTAGAAATAACAGAAACGCCCCTTTTCTGCTTAGCTTTAATTGTCCTCATTCCTCACACAGTGTTTATTTTTGATTTTTAATTGGGCTATTGTTCATAAAATGTTTAGAAATTTGCTCCATAACATAGAAGACATTGACTTACTTAGTTAGGGATTTTAGCTAATTCCAGGAATTAGCCAGAGCCTTTCAACGTTTTTTGACCGTATAATCCAACCTCTACTGACCAGGTCATGGTATTATATGTTGCCACATATTGTAGCATATTAGCTGAATCCAAGTGGTATTAGTGGCTACAGGATAAATATTACAGTCTAAAACTGCACCAGCTGCCCGTTAAGATCAAGATAAAAAAGATTCCATTACGGTCGAGGTGTCCTCTGGCCATAGTTACTCGACTTAAAGGTTACTTTTTATATCATGTATTTTTATTAGCCAAAAACCAACTAATAACAGCCGCGTTTAACACTTGAATCTAACATACCAGGCGTATTCCCTCATAGATATAGACAACGAGAAATGTTCTTGTTTGCTATATTTTTTTAAAAAAGCAACAGTTAAGTGTTTCACATAATCTGGAAGTTAAAAACTATACATTTGTCGTGTACCATAAAAAAGCAAGGCTCAAGACTTCAGAAACTGTACCGTACATTGTGTACAGTAGAAGCCCATTTACGTCCTGGAATAATATTATTCCAACAATATTTCTATAAAATAAGCTGTGGAATAAAATGGGCTTACAATAATTTCTGGTATGTTGTTTTTAAATGTGTAAATCTATGTGTTGTATTGCATTTCGTTGATAGTGCTGAGTAGTAGGGGGCTCTTTTTGTCAGATGATATTTTAACAGGGTTCAGAGACATTCTGGGAAAGTATGGAATCTGATTTTCATCTCCATTTTCCATTATGGGATACAAATATTGAATGCAGGTAGATACTTTTAGATTTTTTTCCACTCTCCTGTTGATCTATCTTCCTCTCTCCATCCATTTGTCCATCTCATTATTAATCCATCAACCTTTGCAGATTAGTGTTTAAAGATTGGTATTCATAATTTAAATGAATTCAAACAATAACAATAATAACTCTTGAAATATGAGTTTGGAAAATGTGTAGGAAATTGTTTCAAATAAAGACAGCCACTCCCTAATGTTCCTCATCCGTTATTTTTGTTATCAAACATTGAGGCTCTTTCCTGCTGAAATACAAACAAAGTTATTGTAACTCAGCCTCAGTTTGTTATCTGGTTGAGGTTCTTGGGGACAACAAACCTCTCAGATTACAGAATCATCTGGTCACACTGGTTCGCTTTGGATCAGGAGTCACCCGGATGATATATTTATACATTATCTCTACAGTAAGTCTGCCAAAGAAACCATATTTTATCAGATTGTTTTTGGGGTTATTACTCATTTTATAGAATATAAGTTTAATGATGACCTCTTTTTTTATGATATGTGCATAAAAGTTGCCCATTTTTTTCACTTATTTTAATAGTTCTATGCTATGCTGGCCAGCACATGCCACAGCAAATTTATGAGCTCTTCACTATCTAACAAAAAATGATATTAAAAAAAATAAATAAATCAGTAAAATTAGACGTTATCTATCTGTATCCTGCTTGATTACCTTGTAGCTGCGGGGGACATCTAGAAATTAGATGCATTACCTTTTCTTTTGTTCTAGACTTTAATTATAAGACATAAAGTGCTCTTGAACAGTAGGTGTATTGTTTTAGATTATTGTGGTTTACTTATCTTTATTAATCTATCTGATATTAACATTCAAGTTAAGATAATCACCTTTGTAATGATAATTGTCTTGTCTGACTGTTTTCAGATGGATTCAGACCCTGAACAGAATCCCAAAATGTCTAAGAATGAATCCCAGAGAGGTTCAGGTGACTTCAATACCAGGTCTGTCCAGTGACATCTTTTAGATTTCTGGTAGTATGATCAGCTATTGAGACCTTACAGCTATCTAGGAGTACATGTGTGAATGCACGAATGGCATTGCTTTCTGTAGCTTTTAACACACACTAAAGTATTCTATTCTGATGTGAGCACCGTCATCTATAAATATCTGATATGGTTGATATTCAGCAAAATACTCCACAATCTCGTTTTACAAGCTACAGTGAGCAAACATTACTCATCAGTCGTCTTTTTATCTATAAATGGATCACTGCATAACAACGCTCAATGCTTCAAAAATAAAACTCTTTCACGTCATGTAAAACTTTCCCATTTTTAAACCATAGGACAGCTTTTTCTGTTATGATAAAATATATATATTTAGCTATTAACTATGAACGTTTATTGTAAATATGAAGCACTGTCTAATCTGAACTGGAGGAGTGGCTTCTGTCTTCCCGTTGCAGGGGACGAGGATCCAAAGGCCGTGGTCGTGGGGGGCGTATGGGCCGAGGCGGTATGCGAGGGGGCCGAGGCGTAGTCAAAGCTTTTGGCCCACCAGGACGTGGGAGAGGCCGAGGGAAAGATGGAGCCATGAATGGATTTGGACCCATGAGGTATTCATTTGGACATGTTTACAAGTGTGCCCAGAGTTTTGTACCATGTACTCTCTCCAGGTATTAGTGGAGTGTTTAACTCCTTTTTGTTTGATACGGTCCATGAGGGGAGTAGAGGTTGACCCTATGCCTTTCTGTTGCAGAGGAATGGGGAGGCCGCGACCTTATCCAGACCTCAGAGGTCACCGTGGGAGGGGAGGACCAATGGGTATGGGTCCTCCACCTCCTCTCCCTCCCCCTCCTCCTCCACTTCCACCCCCTATGCACTTCAGAGCCCGCTTTCCACCCATGCCAAGGTAACTTCCTGACACTATTTTATACAGTACATAAATGTGGTTCAGTTTACATTTTAGTGCCGATTCACATCATCATCTTCAGGTACATTACAGACAGATGGGTCCAATTCATAACTAATTCAAGTTTTTCTTTGTAAAGATGTCTCTCCAAAATCTTTGTATAATTCCTTCTCAAGCAATTTTTTGGCAAATTATAGAAATATCACATATACTCTGTCATTGCTCGTTCACTTTTTTTATAGTAAAAGTTTAAGTGAGCTTAGATTTGTTTCTACAGTGAACAGCTTCAAGAAATGATCTTATTTGTTCACCAAAACATTCATGGTTTTGCTTGTTCTGTTTTTTTAAAGGCATGGACCACCTCCACTCCCACCTCCACTCCCACCTCCACTCCCACCTCCTGGTCACCCTGGTTTCAGAGGGCGCCCACCACACCCACGAGGAAGAGGCATGCCACCACTTGGCCCTCCACGCCACTTCCTCCCTCGAGGACCAAGAGGGTAAGATTTGTTTCACCTCTAATTTACACCCTAACTCGTCGCTTCACATAGGCCTGTCGCGATAAACGATAAATCAATTATTCGGACGATAAACTAAAACTATCAACCTCATTTTAATTATCATCTTTATCGTCTCTTCCGGCCTTTTTTCTTTCTGTTGATGACACTGCATTAAAAAAAGGCTTGGCTCCGGTGCTGTCCTCCGACCCTCCCTTCCTCATTTCATTACATGAGTTGTTGGCCTATTTTCAAAACCTGACCACACCTTAGCCGCCAGAAATCCTAGGTATAACGGTTCGATCGGGTTCTTCGTGCCGTGTGATGTCCAGCCACATGGGCACAAAATAATGGCTACAAGTCCAGTTAACTAATTTTAAAAGCCGGCATTAATCAGTGCTTTACTAGAATCTACCTGTGAGGCATGTGGCTAGAGCAGCCCGTTACATTCAATGGGCTGCATTAAGCTCCCAGACGGGGAAAACCCCTGATATAGATGGAGCGGCCACAACGATCTACCGTAACACACCACACACTGCAGGATGATCGGTTAGATCGGCCAGATCTAAGATAGTCATAAGGGGAAAATAGGGGCAAAAAATGGTGTGGTGTGAACTATTTCATTAGGAGGTCAGATGTGCCCTTTTTCTATATTTAAATCTAGTGATTACTGAAGTGCAATATAGTATACAGACTTCATAATCTGCACTCTTTTGGTTGAATGCAGTATTTTGGCTTTATGTTTAGTTTTTAGTTAAGTACGTTTTTTGTTAATGGAGAGTGAGAATCAATTTTATTTTTGTTTTTGGCTGCTTTGTTTATTTAGTTCATCAGTTCCAGTGTTATGTGTTCTTTTGAAAATAAAGTGTATCTATCTATGGCAGGAAATATCATGCATTATTACGTCATTTCCATTAAATCAGTGAAACAATATTATTTATCGCAATAATTTTTTAGACAGTTAATCGTCCAGCAAAATTTGTTATCGTGACAGGCCTAGCTTCACATTTATTCCCTCTTTGTCACACTTATGAGATCCTTTACTCTCTATGGGACCTTTTCCTCCCAACCTGTTCCGGTGTTTAACTGGTGCTAAAGCCTGCTAAGTTTATTGTGCTTCCACTGACACAGTCAGGCAGTGGACTTTAAAAACTTGGACCATCAGTTTTGTTTTGTTGTTGATTGGTCAAGTTAAAAAGAGTAAATTACACAAAGTATTCACAAACAGTGCAGAGGTAGTGATGCTAGGGCATCTTTTTGCAAGGATCCTGGGATAAATAACATTAGTGATTAATTTTCTGCACACTACGATTCTTTGTAAAAACATAAAAAAACGGGAAGAATCAAACTTCAACTGGATGAGATGTCTATAAAGACATAATGACACGACTGCGATTTGGCTCTGCGGTGGTGAAGAAGTGAAGCTGCTCTTTTACAACCCCAGTTAAGAACTGGCTGTAGCAGCAGCCATGCTTTTCAACTGGAACCTGTTTGGTGGAAAAGCCCTGAGTAAAGATTCTAACGTCTTCTTTTTCTCTTAAACCTGCTTTATTTATAAATTTAACTTGCCCATATTTGTTTGGAATTTGATCATATGCTATAAAAAATGACAGCATCATTATTATATGCCTTATGTCAACAAACCTCCAGCTAGTTGTTTATTGAGCCTTTAAAAAGAAACATAGAAATTTATTACCATCATGAAGCCAAGCTATTTTACCAGTGCATGACTGACGGAACTGAAAAACGCATCTTTTGCTTCTCACATGTACAGAGTTGATTGAGAATAGTTTAGAGATGGCTGCTCTTACCAGAGTTTGCCCCCTATTGGCCAAAGCCAAGTATCCAATGTGTGATTTTATCCTTTTACACAGCTACCACAATGGACCGATCTCTCCTCCGCCTCACCCCCCACCTGGCAGAGGCCAGAGGTGGCCAGGCCCCCCTGGTGGCCGCCGATTTTAACACAGTCTGAACTAAAATCTATAGAATGACTACCTGTTATTTCGACTGACCTAAAATGAAGAAGGGAATGAATCGTCCCTGAGCTATGTGTCATACAGCATTGAATATCTATAAAACAGTCTGTGGCCAAGTATTATTGGTATTGTTTTCTGGCGAAGAAAGGAAACTTACTTGTTTCACATAACATGATGCATAACTTGGCAATGTGAAAGCATTAACACATTGTGTTGCTCATAAATAATGTTAGCACTGCAGTGACATTGATATTGTTAAAAGCTGTTCGTAATTGAACTCGTTGTTCTCAAAGAGGGAAAAAAAATGTTTCGTAAATGTTCTGTTATTCTTGTCACCTGTTAGCCTTAACATTTTTCCTGATTTCTAAAAAAAGACTTTAAAAAAATGGTGACACTGTATATTTAAAGGTGGGAGAAGAGGGAGAAAAAAGTGCTGTACCCTCAAGGATTAATGTTACACCCTGGACCTCCCTTGTATTTCCTTTTGTTACATCAAGATAGTTATGTATTATGTCTCAAAATAGTGCAACAGATATTGTTAAACACTTGCTCATTTTGTCAAGTGATAAGACGACATTGAATTTGTCAAGTATTCGTGAATATTTACTTTTACAATATCTTAAATGTGCAGCTATTTTAAGTTATGAGTACTGCTATTTGAAAGATTCATGTTGTTTCCAGCAATCTATTGTGAAATGACTCTAAAGCATTATACATAAATAGTATACTTAATAAATTTATACAGTAATTCAATTTTATTTATATTCACGTTAGTTAAGTAGAAGTTACTCTTTACTCTGTTTTAGTTTTTTGAGGTGTTACTTCATTATTCATTGTAATTAACATCACTTTTGTGAACCTGTGAATGTGTTTTATGAAAACGTTTCAGATATGAGACAGTCATGAAAGAAAACAAAAATAAAACAGAAAAATAATAAACTCTACTTCTGCTTATTTGTTATTCACAAACAAGTTTGAGAGTTTGAGGCGATTTTCATGTCAGTGCCTTGCAAAAGTCTTCATGAATTCCCCGTCACGTTGCAACCACGTTATTGGGATTTTGTGTGGAAGACAAACACAAGGTAGCATACAATTGTGAACTGGAAAGTAATGCTTGATTTTCGAACTTTTTAAAACAAATCTGAAAAATGTGGATGTCCATTAGTTTTCACCCCTCATCTGAATAAACCCATGTTCACTGCAGTTGAAGTCTTTAATGGTACGCCCCCACCGTTTTATTTCTTTCCTACTTTCTACTTCACAATTATGCGCTACTTTTTGTTGGTGTGGCATAAAATACTACATATACTTCAGAATTTATCACAAATATGAAAATATGAAAGATACGAATGTCTTTGCAAGACACAATGAGCAAAATGAGTCACATTTTCAGCCTGAGCCTATATTTTATACTTACTAGAATATATTTTATCCATGTAACTTCAGAAGATTAACTTTATGAATGCTTAGATGGAAATATTTTACACACGTTTCCGGTTTGGAAAAAGATTGTATGTAATGTAGCACATACATGTATTATATCGTCACATCTGTTTATGTAGTTCAGCTTAAGTTACAGTGACGGGTAAAATAGAATAGAGAATCAAATATGTCTCTCTGTGCTATCTGGAGAGTATAAAACTAATTTTATAAGAGGTGTGTATTTGAATGCTAATGTTACTGGAGGACGTAGGGCCGCTCCAATATCAAGGCTTTGAAATGCTCATGTCATGATACAAGAATCAGTGGTAGCATGTCTAAAAGGAGGATATCATCCCAAAAGGATAAACTTACTGAGATGAGTAAGCACTGTACATTTTCTGGCTGTTTTAAGAAAAATAAAAAGATATGCTGCTACATTCATGTATGGTGTAAATGTGATCAGGGTTCTTAAACTATATCAGCACTGGTCTTATTTCTCACTCAGTAGCTTTTGAAGTTATGGCATTTAGTTGTATCAATAAATTACTAAAATAAGTGAAAATATATTTGGTTATTGGAATGTCACATATACAACATAAGCTCTTTATCTCTGTTCATCTCTAAGCCCTATTTAGGATGGCTAATTTCTTCAAATAAAACAAACATTGCTAATCCAAACAAGGACTTTTAATCCTCTTCTAGATGAGCATTTTTGTACTTCCAACCATAGAGATGCTGCAGAATGATTAACTTCTTCTGCAGACCCAAGGGGGCTATCACATCCAGGTGCAGCCCCCTCCCATCATCTGTTTATATCCATCTCTTCCAGCTGTTTTTTTCTTTTGCTCTTTCTTCCACCTCTGCAGTCCCCCCTCATGTCTCTAACTGTGGTTGATTATAATAGCCTGACTGTTGTTGTCTCCTGAAGGGGGGCACACAGTACAGTTAACCTCCCTGGCCCCAGGAGCCCAGACCCTCCCTCACATCTCTCCTCTCCTTCACCAGCAGCGTGACACCTGAGAAAACACGACGCCTCCATTGACAAGGTGAGCCTCGTCTTGTGTCTTTAATGCCTCTCTGACAGAGATTTGTTTTTTTCTTTCAGGACAGAAGGTGCAACTAAATTTGAGTTTCATCACATATGGAAAGATGCTGAGTATTTATGGGTTAAACTTCTATGCTTCAGTGCTTTTTTAAAAATAAAATAAAGAGGCATCCCAGTAAAGAAAAGTGCACTGATGGCTTTAAGCTTTATGTAGCTCCACAATATATCAAATTCTAATTGTCATCTCAGTGTGTGCAAGATTGTAATTACAAAATGCTGTTTAGATGTAATATTTGGAATGGGTGCATTTTAAGTGCCATGCATGCAAATTCTGCATTTCAGGTAAATGCAGGTTGATCGTGTGAAACAATACTATAGTATTTGTATGCTTTTCTGATATATATAAAGTTAACATGATCTACAAAGGTGACCCATTCAAGAAAGGGCACCACTGCTAACTTGCTTAATTGAAACACAGTCTGTTCAGATGACCATATTGCACCTATGTGCCACTGAAAATGGGCATTAAAAGTTGGGAAAGGTTTATATACACAGGTGTTCATAAATTCAGCATTTATCATTTTATTCACCTAGATTTCAACTTTATAAATCCCACTTTAAATGATCTAACCTGTTGTTAAAAACTAAAAATGTTGACACTTTGCATGTTTATCATAGATATGTTAAACAAGCTATGTTTTAATTATCTCATGTCAGTTATTTAAAGTGTGCATGTTCTTTTTCATTACTGCTAAAAGCTGCATATTTAAAACTTTGTACTGTGATGTCTGTGTGCCAATAATTTAATAAATACACACACAAAAATAAATGTGTGCAGGTCTTTTTTGTATGCGAGTATGATATACAGAAATTAATAACTTCAACAACAGATAATCAATGTATTATATCAACATCATAACTAAAAAAAAACACGCTTCTGTTTAAGATTTGATTCAGAAGTTTACTTAGAAATGAATGTTTACACACAGACATGAACCGAACAATAACGCGTTTAACATATTAATAAATGGATACAAAATATGACGCTAAAGTTCAGTAATCTGCTATGTTTAGAAATATTACAGCATTACCTGCATACGACCAGTTACACTTTTCCAGTAAAGAAAATGCATTAGATGATCTATTTGCTGGATTTGTCATTAATAGGGTGATCTTTCCACATGGGTTCAAGGATATGATCTGGAATCTTCTCCATAGTGGTCTGAAATGTGAACACAGGAAAATAATTAAATATCATGCATAAATTATTAAGTCTTCATTAACATTCCTGTTCTACTGGCTCTTCACTTCCTTACCTTTGCCACCTCCATGGCCACACCCTCAGGGAGGTTCCTCTGGATGTATTCAAGGTACACTTGTGCTGTGCAGCCTGTAACATGCAGTAGCTAAGAAGATGAACACAATAGTTATTAAAATTCACTGCATTTTGTCACCGTTCATGGTTGAATTTTGCTTAACTGAAGCCTCCACCTCAATAGAACGATAGTGTGTCCTCATCTCATACTGAACCCTGTGCTTCTTGTAGATGTGCACTGACTTCAGCAGTGTCAGTCTCTCTATATCCTTGGGAGGCTCAAAACTGGTAGAAAAGAGGAGTACAAATCTTGACGTTACAAGGTGTATAATACTTGAATGAGCTTTTGATGTCCTGCCACTGAGACTTACACTTTGCCCATAGTGATGCCCAGCTCTTTAGCCGCCATCGTGGCAAAGAACTCATAGCTGTCCAGCACGGCTCTGTCATGAGCCTTGACCAGAACAACCACCTTCTGGAAGAGCGTGTCGGGCTCGTCTGTGACAGTGATCTGCATAGAGGATCACAAATTAAAAATTTAACACTATCACTGTTTGGTAGAGATATTTTTATAATTAAGTTTGATGTTGAAATACAGAAAAATGCCACTTACTGTAAAAGGTGTTGAAGATAAATATGCGGCTGTGTGGAAGAAAGTGTTGGGTCTGTGTAGCAATTCGAACCTGCACAGAGTGAAATATTACAGCTACTAATTATAGAGGCCTGATTAAAATCTCAGAACTAGTATTGATTTTAAAGCTGCACTAAACAGCTTTAAAATCAAACCGTCAGCGGGCCACAAAATTCATTATAGTAAAAATGCAAAAATGTTGCAGAATCAAATCTGTTCTTTTTATCCATTTCTTTTGAATACTTTTTTTCTCATTGTAATGCTTAATCTTTTTCCCTTTATTTCTCATTTCCAATGTTCTTAAAACCTGATAAATGTATACAACTTAACAAAAGAAGCTACTCAAAATTTTAATATAACATTAATTGCATTTTAAACTGATAAAATGTAGTAACATTACTAATTACTGTCTGAAAGCCAGCACAGAGTAAAATAAACTTACCGAGTTTTACTGCATTTCTTGTGATTGGAACAAGCTCCCAAACCTCTCGGTCCCTGTGAACAATATAGTTAATTAGGTACAAATCTATATATTATGACATTCATGATGTAGAAGGAGCCACGAGTGACCGAAATGGGGGATTCGAGGACCATTTTTATCAATCCAACGAACAATAATGTTTCTTAATTATTCAAACAGGATATTTTAAACAAGAAATGTTATCGTTAACATACCAACTGTGAAATTCCACCTAATATTTTAACTAAAGAGAATAATTCCCGTCTGACTACCAAGGGCGCAGCCATGTTTGGTAAGTAGTAAAAACAACTGCAATTTTTTTTCTTTCTGCACTGCCCCCTTGTGTAGTGGAGAATACACTACATCGGTGGATTGATATAAAATAACAATAAAAACTTGTTAATACCATCTTCATTTTAGCAACAATTTTATGAGCTTTACTTTATTCAGAACATAATTCATATTTTACTTTTATGTTTTGAATAAATAAAACATTTCAAAGGCTACTATCATCAATATTTGGATTATATTTTCTAACATTCAGTTTTAGCTGATGAATAACGTGAGCATTTTAATAGTGTAGTGATTGGAAAAAAAAATCTTATATCCTATAAATCACTTTTCTGAAGATGTCATACTTCATCAACCTTGTAAATAACCATAATTGTTTTATTATTGCAGCAAATTTTAATGTTTTATTTTGCTACAAAAGCATAAAAATCAACATAAAATGCAAGCCAAAGTCAATGGTTAGTAGCTGATAATAAATTAAATTAAGACTTATATCTGCAAAGAAATTTACCCACAGTATAAGCTAAATAAAGTAATGTGGATGAGATGTTTACTCAAATGTAATTAATAAATCATACAGAAAGTGGACGTAGTGAAACAAATAATGTAATATTTGTTACAATTAATAATGAAAATATGAATAATTAAGAACTAAAATAGAAGACACCCACAGAGACAATAATATCTGCTTGCCTAACTAATAACAAATAGAAAAAGATAATTAACTTCAACTACTGAATAATACGCGTTGTGGCTTGATTTTAGAAACGTCCACAATCACAGTTTATTTCATTTACAGTTGTGGTTCATTAACAACGTATGCGGAATTATTAATTAATATGCCATCCCCCCATATAAGATCTTTACTGAAGGAGTTCATTGAGCTGATTGTGTATCCATCTGTTTGTATTCGAATAATAGTTGTAGTACGAGCTGGTAATAATAATTAGTAAACGATGCCAAATTATTTGCATCAGTTTTATTTAGTTTAACCCTCTTCTTCCAGTTCATTGCCTGTTTTCCATTTCAGTCAGGCAGGCTGCGGGCGGCTGTTTCTGGAACAGTCAGCGAAGCAAGTGACAACAAATGAAGCGTGTCTCCTCTGACAATAAAGAGCTTGTATTTTTATCCGCACGTGGAGAAAGATCAAAGTTAAACCGCTACAGTTGTTGGTATAAATAATTCAGTCGGCTCGGGTCACGTGTCCGTCACGTGTCCCAGCTGTCGGGGCCCAGCCAGTGTACAGTAGCTCTGAGGCTGCAGGCGGAGGAAGCGGCGGCGGCGGCAGCAGCAACACCGAGCCAAGGTAAGCTCCCCTCTGCCCACTGGTGCCTCTGTGGCTTTGTTCACTGCGGGGCTGGGTTTATTCTCACTCTTTGTTTCACTACACCAATTGTCTGCCGTTGTATTCCAAAGCTGTCTTTAAATATTTTATACACACTAGAGTAAACGGTTCTGTTAGCCGTAGCCGCGTTAGCGACAGTGCCAACGGCGGATGGATGGTTAAAGTCTCCGCTGAAGATGGGGCTTCGGGTTCGGGTTCGGCTTCGGCTAGCTATTCGGCTAGCCCAGCCCAGCGTTCACTGGTTGTTTTCTTTTGTTACCCTCCGACACTCCGTACTTTGGTGGCTGTATACTTGATAATCTGCTGAGATGTTTTGGTTTTTGGAGCCAGCAGCTCCACTGGCTCGACCCCCAACATCCAACTGTTGGCTAGCTGTTGTTAGCAGGCAGTTAACGGCTGTTTTTGAATCATCTAATAAACAACAAAAAAGTTAGTTTAATTAAACGTATTATTGCGTGTCATTGTGTCTTTTTCTACTGTGCAACAGTACAGTTTGACCAGCATCTATTAATATTATTACACTGCAATTTATTAATGTAAAACTGTTGTTATAACTGGACTCGTGTATTGAATTGATTTTTTACATATATTTCGATTTCAATCAACGAGGAAGGTCTCGTCTTATTGTCAGTGAGCGAAAAAACATCTTCAAATGTTAAGACCCAGTTTTTATGCCTGTGTTTTTCATCCAGACTGCTTTTATGCAAGTTAATCAATCAAGTCAGTCAATCAAGCCTCGTTTGTGTTGAATCCTTTTTGCAACTTCATGCAACTCAAGGTGCTCTAGAAAAATAAAAACACACCAATCAGTCAAAAAGAAATCAAGACTATTTTCTCTCTGTTCAGTAGGCAAAATACAGATAAATCTGATGAAGATTGAAAGACAAAATTAAACAAAAGACACAACTAAGAAATTGATCAATATAATAATATTATAATTATCACAGGTACACCAGTTTTTCATCGATTGGCTCTTTATTTGTGATCAGCATGTCAAAGGCACACTTTCCAATTCATCAATTGCATCAAGCTGGTGACGACTCCTAAAATTTAGACGTATAGAGCATCGACAAAAAGATGCAAAGGTTAGGATAATGTTGTAATTCCATAATAAGAAATCAATCTGTTGCACAAATTTTTGAAACAATTTTTTATGGTGCGAGCTTCAGAAGAAAAGAAAACCCAGCAATTGCGACATCAAACCTTAACAATAAATTGGTATCGGTGCTTTTCCACTCCTGATTCTTCTCAGAACCAACCAAACTGAAGGCACTGTTAAATTATGTGGGAAAAGAAGTCAAAATGTCTGTTCAACACACTTTCTAGTCACAAAAAAAGCAACAATCTTCCATTGATTTTGACCGATTTAATGTTTTTGTTTTCTCAAGTACTCACCAATGGATGCGCCGTAGGACTGTGGGAGTGTTAAACTGAAGCAGAGAAGCAGTGTAGGTGGTATGTAGGAAAATATACAAAATATTGGTTATTGGCCATAACAGCAAGATTAGATTATACTGCTTTAGCCCAAATGTTCCTACTAGTGCATAGTTTTCAGGGTGGACAAGAATAGAAAATGGAGGCCTTGCTGTATGTTTTTGTTCTGGCTTTTTTTTTCCTTTTAAACCTGTTACCTAAAGAGTTGAGGATGCTGGAGGGTTTCTACAGTAAAATGGCCATTAAATAAAATGGACTACTTCTATTAGAACTCTTCCTGCAAGAGGAAACCTTATTATAGCATTATATTGAAATAAAACAGAAGCTTAAATGATTTTCCTAAAATGCATAAGTCTCTAATTAAACATGCTTCCGCTGAGCAGCAGAGTCCTTGAACTATTTTCGGTGGGCACATGAATATTTCAGTCGGTGGCTACGGGCGGCAGGTGAGGGATTTCGCCGCCTTTTTACGTGGGCTGGGTTTTGTTTTTGTTTCATCTGATCATTTCTGCGCGATGACATGTGTTGCTCTGTGTCGCCCAGCAGCCCTCTGCAGAGTCCCCGAGGCAGCTTAAAGAAGCAGACAGGCTGACGTGATGAGGTTCCCGGGAGAAGCTGCTCCCCTGCGGGCTGACAGCTGATGGAGAGGAGTCCCTTCTCCTCCTCTCGCACGCACATCCAGGGACAAACGAGGAGGACCATGAACGTCGAAACCAGACCCATTTGAAGCAAAAGCGTCACTCGGACCAACTGGAAGCGCCGCCTGGTTGAACATGCTTGTTTTTGGGTGTGGAAGATGCAGCTTGTTTTTGGTGTCTCTTCTTGCTCTGCTGCTGACATGAGCGGCGTGGCTTTTGCTACATTAAATGTCTGAGTATTTCTTTTCTTTTTTCCCACATCGCTGGCTTTTGTTGCCTTGTCCTTGAAACTGCATCAGCCAGGCTGTTCAAAAACATCACAATGACTTGAGTGCCTTTTTATTTTTTAAATTTTTTATTTTGCAACCCACTTGGCTAAACGACACAGTTGATTCAGCAATGCTAACGTCCACAGTTTTCTGATCCCGTTTCTTAGTTTCGGGGAAGTTTTGATTGATCACCTTTACTGACTGTCACAGATAGCCAAAGGAAAGCATAAGTACTATGCATCGTAGTTGCTCACGCAGATCCTATACAAAACCATTAACCTCACAGGAAGAGAGGCAGTCGTAACAGCCCCCAAACCCGGACGAAGAACCTCTCCCCTCTCTCTGTGTAGTCGTTTTTTTCTTTTTTTGTTTTTTGTTTTGTTGAGGGGGTTCTGAGAGCCGCAGGGATGTTTGCTTCCGTGGAGCATGGCCCGGTGCTCTGTAGCGACTCCAACATCCTGTGCCTGTCCTGGAAGGGCCGAGTGCCCAAGAGCGAGAAGGAGAAGCCGGTGTGCAGGAAGCGGTACTACGAGGAGGGCTGGCTCGCTACGGGGAACAGCCGGGGGGTCGTCGGGGTCACGTTCACGTCCAGCCACTGCAGACGGGACCGGGCCACGCCACAGAGAGTCAACTTCAACCTCAGAGGACACAACAGTGAGGTAATTGAGGAGGAATGATTTTATTATTATAAACTGCTTATTTAATATCTATCTAATTTATCTATGTTAAAATAACAGTCCAGCTGAGCAATTTTGGTTATATCTGAGTTAGTGGAACTGCAGCTATTGAAGTTTTCAGAATTTGATATATATATATATATAAAAATCCTATTTTTTGATGTCAGGAAAAAGCTTTACTGATTGCCAGCTACGATTTAAAAAGACATATTTCATCTTGGTTAAATATGTCCTGATTCTTCTGTCTTTTATATACCTCATTATAGATTTCAGGTAGTGCATAGCTTTCTATCTTGCTGTTGAATTAATGGAGTAGAAATATTGCAATTCTCAATTTAATTTTTTTTGTGAAGCTCTGACCTGCTGATGCATATTAAGCCATATTCTTACTTTGGTTTAAGAACTGCAACACTACTTAACATAGTTTAGGGTTTTCTTTTTGGATAAATTGTCTGTTCATAATGATTTCTCTGCATTACAAAGAGCTTTTACAGCAAAGGATCACAGAGTTTATTTGTTTAACTTTATTATCCTCCTGCTTATTATTAACAAGCGTTACAAATCTTTGTATGCAGACATAAAGTGTAATTTAATAACATTTTGGCTCCCTTTTTTATGTCATTACTTGATCAACTCAACTTGAGAAGATGTTATACATGTGGATTCTATTACATTTTATATTATTACTGAGTTGACATCTTAAGTTACGTTTAATATCAGCAGTTAGAACGTTTAGCACAGTTATCACTACTTATTGTCACATCAGTCGCTCTCTGTATTTTCCACTTAGTAAATCGAGCTTATGCAGGGTTTAGAATTTCTCCACTGCCTGTAAACATTTTCTAATCCAACATGTTTCATGATAGATGGAGGTTTAAAGCACAAAAGGATAAAATAGGAACAAAGGTCCCTTTGAATTTCAAATTTAGATGGACTTACTGTGTGTTGCATTAAGTTTTTCTCTGAAGTCGGAGTGAGAATTCAACGCGAGATCACCAAATGTACACTTCTTCCATTTGACAAAAGCATAAATAATATATTTGGAGCTTTTATTTATACTTTATAAATCTTGAAAAACAAAAGATGAAGCGTCCTGATGATTCCTTTCCTTCTAAGGTGGATGATGTCATTCTGTTTTCCAACACAGAAGTATCTACCTTTGTTTAGTTTAATTGGAGCACTAGATTTTATAAAGGCACAACCAGTGGGAGTCTGTGGGGGTGGAATCATTGAATAGATTTATTTATTTATTTTCTGGTTTGTGGTTAGAGGCAAGACTTCTCCCTGACTCACGCTTTGACAGTCTTACATCAGATCTCCCTGCTGCTCCCAGTCACAACATCGCAGCGCTCCAGTCTCTGTTGTTGCTCTTGAGTCTCAGCGTGGTTAAGCTCTCGAAAAGCTTCCCACTACCAGCGCAAATGAGGCCGCAGCGCTCCACCAGAAACATGAAACGACTAAATCCTGAGTCTAATAGCTCCTGTGTGTGTGTGTGTGTGTGTGGGGGGGGGGGGGGGGGGGGTTGTTTTTGGGGAAAAAAAAAAAAAGTGGGTCCCACAATTTTGCCCACAAAACTTTTGCATGTGGGGTT
>CAEGAF010145430.1:0-76585 GCA_903067075.1 Micropoecilia bifurca
CGGTGCTGAAAGCACTGAATGTTCCCTTCGCGCATGCGCAGGGAACATTCAGTGCTTTCAGCACCGCCCTCTGGCGGTCATCCGGGATTCATAGAACCGTAGTTACATACAACTTTCGATATATGTGGTGAAAAAAAAAGTATCTGAACCGACCTGGCACGGTGTCAATATTAATTCCCCTGGTTGAACTAAAAACTGATTGTTTTAATCACATTTCCTGCAGTTCAGTTTCACAAGCCACACAAAGTCAGAATGTTTGCCACCTAAACAGAAAGAATCTGACAACATGAAGTAGGCCAGAAATCTCAAAGAGCAACATATCATGTCTCAAACTACAGAAATTCAAGAGCAGCTGGGAAAAAAAGTCATTGACATATATGAGTCTGGAAAGGACTGTAAAGTCATTTCTAAAGCTTTAGTTTTTAAAGTGAACCCCTATGAGAACAATTATCCAAACTGGAAAACAATGGGGCAGATTGTTCCTGGAGTGAGCAGTCGACCAAAATGAGCGCTTCAACAGCTGATCCAGATCAACGTCTACAGCACCGCAGGCCTCAATTGCTTCAGTAAAAATCAGTGATACAACAATCAGAAAGCACAAAGCATTTCAGATCATACCTACAGTCAAATGTGACGATTGTAGCGCGTTGGACTGCTTTGGATCTGGACGACATTGAGGTCTGCTTCCTACTAGACATCAGTAAACCCTGCAGGAGAAAATGCAGCCATCAGTTTGTGACCATAAGTTCAGATTTTCTCAGATTATTTAGCAGGACGATTTCCCAGATCACACCAGCATGTCTATCTACTGCCGAATGGCTAAAAATGCATCATGTTTTAAGAAGATGACTTGTCTTGAAGGAGTGAAAAAAAAATGATATTTATAAAGCTACTCTAAAAGAAAAAAGCACAAATCCTGATATTAACATTGTTTTTTTTTTTTGGAAGAGAATAAATGGACTCAACCAAACGGATCAGGATCCAAGTCCAACAGCCTCCTGAAAAGGCTTCAGTCCTTTAGTTATCAGTGTTATGCAGAAAATCACTAACAATTTTAGATTTTAAGAATCAACAGAGTAAACGGTACTAAATGTTTAGTCAGAATATTTGACAGATTAGCTGCACCAGACCATTCACTGCTTAATATGAGCACTAATGGTGCTACTTTTTACAGTTTTTACTGTAAACCACCTGGATTTGTCGGTGATTTTCTCTCGTTGGCTACAGGGTGAAGCTGGACCTCCAGGGCCACCTGGACCTCCTGTAAGCAATCACACACACTTTACACCTACAGCAGATGTTTCTCTTTGAGTAATCCTGTATGAAGCTGCTTCAGTCAAACACTGGATATGTTCATGCTGTAAAAATCAGCTCTAAACACACCACCAGATAAAGAGGACACAGATGCTGCTGCTTCCCTTTCAGGATCTGAAGTTGACATCTAATTTATAGCAAAAAAAACCACTGAAATTCAGAACACTTTAGCTGCAGGGTAAAAACCATATAACGGATGTTGTTTTTATCAGTAAAATCCCGGTTCTTGGTGTGACTTAATTTGTCTTCTTGTGTCTTTCGTAGGGCAGGGGGAGACCAGGAGCCCCAGTGAGTGAACATTTCCTTTGAAACAATCTCATTACGTTTTCTGATTGCACCCTGGGACCTTGTGTTTCTTGCACTCTGATGCCTTCAACACAAACACTTTTGTTTGTAGGGATTACCTGGGACCAACGGGTTGCCGGGCGGAGTCGGACCCCAGGGAGCAGCAGTGAGTCTGTCTCATATTTAGGGTTAAGGATATTTCAGAAGGTCATCATTGAGCTTCGTTCTCTGTGAAAGGGTTTCTATTAAACAAGAGGCTATTTTCAGTATAAAGGTGCAGGAAGTGATCATTACAGTGCTTTCAAAATGTAGAAATCTGACCTTTTTCACACCATCAATACGTTATAATTGGATTTTATATGCTAGACCAACATAGACAAGTGTGAAAAGGATGGAAGAGGGTACATCGCTTACAGATTTTTTTTGTAAATAGAAATCTGAGGTGTGATATGCATATATATTCAACCCCCATTAATCTGATGCCTCTAAGCAGGAATGAGATAAGTAAGCAGAGTCCACCGTCTGTATAAAGATATCTCTTCTGTGAAAGTGCTCGAGGTTTGTTAGGGAGCATTAATCAATAATCATCTTCATGAAGGCAAATAAACACATCAAGTTATGGAGAAGTTTAAAACATGGTTAGGTCATCCCAAGCTTTAAACATATCAATCAATCTTCTTAAAAACAAACTATGGCACAATTACAAGCCAACTAAAACATGCCTGTCCACCTAAGCTGACAGCAAGAGCGAGAAGAGCGTCAATCGGAACTTCTTGGTAACTCTGGGGGAGCTGCAGAGATTCACAGCTTAGGTTGAAGAATCAGACAGGACAACTTTTAGCCTTTAACTTCACAACAACACAGACATAGAAAGAAAAAAAACAGGCCTCTAAATAGGAAATGTGCTAAAGGACTTGAATCTTGGGAGAGATAACATTGGTATCGGCTGATATTAGTCATCTTTTATCTGTTCAATAAATAAAACTGGGATGATATTAATAACCAATAATTATTTCTGTCTTGTTGTCATTGTTTCTTAATGGAGAGAAGGAGACTGGTCATGTGACATTGATAGTGATGGAGCTCAGGATTTTGGAGAGAAAGTATCGAAATTCATATAGTCTATAGAATGTTGGTAAATATCGGACATCGGCCCAAATTTTTATTTCGGTGCATCATTAAAAATTGGTCGCAGGATTACCTCCAAGAATATTTAGGAGAGTGATCCTAAATATTCATCTACAGCTGCAATGGAACGGTTTGAATACTTTTGCAAGGCACTGTAAATCAGCTTTAAATTACCCAACGTTACTGTAAAATTTATTTTAGAACTGGACCTTAAGCTTTGCTCCAAAGTGAGATTAGATCAGGTTGAACCTAAAAAGTCAGGACTTTAATGTTCTAATCAGAGCTGCTGAAAACATGCCGTTATAATCTGATAGGGCCCAGAGGGTCTTCCAGGACTTCCAGGACCTCCTGGCCCTGATGGACCCCCGGTAAGTGCAATTATCATCACATCATATCTGCTGCTGCTTCCAGCTGATGGCTTAATGGGAACCAAACAATGCAGTGATGCAGGAAATTAAACAGATGTGATCTGTGCATTTTTTCCCTTCATCAGGGGCTTCCTGGTTCTCTTCAAGATCTAAATGGTGACCTTCTGGTAAGATGTCTGCACTGCACATCTCAAACTCTGTCATCTGAATATGGGTTTGTCAAACTGAGAATGTATCATGTCTCTGTCGTCTTCAGTGTCCTGCTATCTGTCCTCCTGGTCCCCCTGGCCCGCCCGGGATGCCAGGATTTAAGGTAAAAAGTTCATTTAATCATTTATTTCAAATAGACAATAAAAAGTAAAAACAGGAGCAAGACAAATAGTAATGCCAATTGAGATGCAATTTGACACATATTTCAAAAAGAAGCAGGTAGAAGATGGAAGATGTTATTATTTTCTGCTCCTTTCAGTCATGATCCAATTAAACTCTTAAAGTATTTCCACATTAAATGACACATAAACCTCACATTCCCATCACTGACTCTACAATTAATGCACATTATTAACATCACCAATAGGAATTTTGGCCTTTGGGACACCCATCCTATTCAACATATGCTCCAATCAGATTATTTTTGCAGTTTTCTAAGCTGGTTTGTATTTGTATTTTTATGTTTGAGCCCATAATTTAGTCCATTCCACATGCTGATATATGAAAACTCTTTTTGAATGTTTTCATACTTCCATCTGTGTTTCTACTGCTTCTAAAAGCAGCCAAGGTGCTTAAAAAAACCTACCAACCAGGTTGTTGCCTATAAGTTTATGTTTTTTGGTGTCTGGAAAATGACCCGTTTCAAAATCCGCCAGAATGCAACGTCACAAATCAGCAGGTACTCACCTAGCAACCCCAGCTGAGGCCAATGTGTCACCTAGCAACCCAAGCAGAACTTAAAAATGTTTGGTCAGCTGGTTTCACTGCTGTATAATGGCTGCTGAAAAAGGCAAGTGTTTTGTTGTTGACTTAGCATGCAGAAACCATTTGCAGTTTCCTTGTTTTTTGAGTAGGAGACTCGACTTCTGCTTTTCAAAGATGAGCAGTTGGCCATTTTCATGTGCAAGTGTAAATGCTGATTTGGGGGGCGTGGCCAGCAGCAGATTCTTTGGATTTAAAGTGACAGGAGGCCCTAAAACAGCTCATTCTGAAAGGAACTGAAAATAGGCAGATCTGAGCAAAATAGAATCTTATTGTCCAAGAATAATTTTGTGAAAAAAATTGTTTCGATCTACCCAACCTGCACAAGGAAGCATAATAATGATTGACCTTTAAATTATAACCGTCCTGTTTGTGTCAACACATTTTTTGAATATTGTGTGGAAGTTGACGGTTTCTTTCTTTCAAAATAAATCGTGCAGTTTTGAATTTTACAAGGTTGCATAATTTCTGTTTATTTCAAAAATAATGAAATTGCATGTTCCCAATTTTCCACTTTATGTAGCACTCTGATTGCTTTTATTTTGTATTGCGTGTACAAATTGCTCCAACAAGTTATTTCTAGCTGTTTGGATTTAAACGCTCCAAGTCAACTAACCAGCTTCTTCCTATTCATGCTTCACCACACAGGGTCACACTGGACACAAAGGAGACAAAGGCGAGCTCGGAAAAAACGGAGAGAAGGTGAACTGAACATGTGAGACAAATAAATCAGCTGTTATTTATGAGACTTACCTGACGGTGGTTTTAAGTGTCCGCTGTTGTCTCCAGGGGGATCCAGGTCCACCGGGACAGCCGGGTGTTCCAGGAACTGTTGGTCTGCAGGTGGAAATTTGCCTCATTACTGGAAACTATACCAAATTTTATCAAATATTTAGTCTTCAATGTCTGTTTTCATGGTTCATTCATGGTGTGTTTCAGGGCCCTCGTGGTCTGAGAGGTCTGCAAGGCTCAATGGGATCTGCAGGAGACAGAGTAAGCATCTTTAAAGCAGGATCCCTCCTTCCTGCCTCATTTTCCCTTCCAGCCCCTCAACAAGAATCAGGCAGGTCTGGAGGCTTTGTTTGACTTCAGCTCCCTCTGTTTGTCTCCAGGGCTTCCCGGGTTTCAGAGGCAAACCTGGCATAGCTGGAATCATCGGAAAGACAGTGAGACACTCCTAGTTTGTTTCATTTTTTATCACAGTGACTGTGTTTGTTGGTAGTTCACAGTGAGAATGGATGGCTGGTCAAAGCATAGCTGGGTGTGTTTCATCTGATGTCTGCAGGGCGACGTTGGGGAAAAAGGGCCGCAGGGGTTCAAGGGACCTAAAGGAGAGATTGTAAGTCGAGATACAAGAACTTTAAATTTTCATCTATATGACACACAATCATTGTGTTGATGCTGTAAAGCACTTAAACTATTAGTTAGATCATGTTCTTTTTTGTCCTTCTGCAATCTTTGTGCTGCTTCAACCATTCACATATGAAAACATTCAGCTCTTTTTTTACTATGTAATTTCTACCATAACAGTTTTTAATTCCTAATATTGAGAATTACAAAGTTTGAAACTCATTTAAACACATTTATTGAGCTTTAAACCTACAAAATTGTACTAAAGCACCGTTTTAAAAGTAGAAATGTTCTTATAATACATCTGAATATGTGCTGATCAGATGAGTCTAATGTGCTATTATTCTTCAATGTATGCATTCTCTACTAATATATTAATTATTTGCTCTCTTCGACAACATTTTCTGCTTCAGCCCAGTTTACTCAGCAGATCAACATTTAAATAGGAGACATATTCCTTCTAGTTAATAATGTCCATGTTATGTATATTTCATCAGGGTAAAATTGGTCCCAAAGGAGCAGTGGGAGGAGCAGGACCCAAAGGGGAGCCTGTAAGTTCACATTAGGAAAAATTCAATGTGTTATGCACATTTTGATATCTGAGGGTCATATCTGATGATTTTTACAGGGTATACCTGGACGAGATGGGAAAGATGGAACGCCGGGGCTGGATGGCGAGAAGGTGAGCTGGACCTCCTCATCCGGGAATATTCTTCTGCATAAGGCGAGACCCGAGGGGTCAGAAGGTTTTTCTTTCTGCTCACAGGGAGATTCTGGACGCCATGGAGTAGTTGGAGAGAAAGGACCAAATGGACTTCCTGTGAGTACATAATCATTATTATCTGATTTATCACTTTATTCTCCATTCAGCGCCAGAGTTTGGTAATGATGTCGACTAAAATGTGCCGATATATAGCAGGACTCGATTTTTTTCCTCACTTGAAATAATATTTACTAAAAAAAATGTATCAAGGAGAAGTTGTAAGTTGCATTCAATGATGTCTTTAAGGCATTTTATATATACAACTTGTAACTTCTAGATAAACTACTAAAATGTATCATTTTTGTGGCATTTCTAAGAACCAGAGTTCTTGACGGATTAAGAGCTGCTGTAAGTTTTAACATCCTCTCTTTTCCTTTCAAGGGTTTGCCTGGAAAAGCTGGAGCTAAGGGGTCAAAAGGACAAATCGTGAGTATTCGATAAGAGTATTTCAGAGTATTTATCAAAGAGTATTTGATAAGAAAACTGTCAGAACCTCAAGTTCAGAAGTTTGAAGATGAGATGTTTATCCTCACTTCTTTTTATACCAGGGTGATCCGGGGAAGAATGGGGAGCAAGGACCCTCTGGAGAGCCAGGTATTCCTGTATGTATCTGATGGGATTGTTTGGGAGGGTCATCAACCGCTCCGCAGAGTCACATGACCTCTAGATGTGCACTGTCAGGGATCTTCTAACTTGTCTACAACCTGTTCTCTTCAGGGTGAAATTGGCGTTCCAGGAAACAGGGGGATAGCAGGTCCCAGAGGAGTGGCTGTAAGTTAAATACTCTCACTATAAACTGCTGACCAGTCATATAGTAACATGATGAATTAAGACAACAAGACAACCATGAGAGTAAACTGTTAAATACTTTTCCAGCATGTTAAAAAAAACTGATCTCTACTCCAGTTTGCATGTCCGAGTGCTTGATAAGTGCATATAATGGAAATAATATCAAGCGCCAAATATCAGATTAACAACAAACAGTTGGCTTCTGCAGGTACTTCCATGCTGCAAAAGCAATTTTTAAAAAATTACAAACATACCCAAGTAGAGTTAATTAGAAATGGAGGAATACATGGAGGGACCTGAAAAGAAAATCACCACTTAGTGAGTCTTACACAGAAAAGCTTTTGTCTGAAGTTAGTCTTCAGAAAACCAAAAAAAAAAAAAAAAAAAACGTCTAACACACTGTGCTGCATAACAAATATTTCACAGCGACGGCATCAGTTTGCTTATTTCCTGTTCTCTGAATCGAAATAGCCTCATAAATAGTCTAGTAGGATCACACGATTATGTCTCTTCCTAACAGGGAGGAATCGGACCAGTGGGCAATTCTGGGCCTCTGGGTCTAAGAGGCTTCCAGGTCAGCAACACAAAATCACAAATTATCATGTTATTTTTTTAAGTTATTAATATGTTAGGGTGAAGTTACTGATTCTGTGAATGTGTGTGTGTGAAATCTGCTGCAGGGAGTCAAAGGAGCCTTGGGCGACCCAGGCCTTCCAGGGCCGACGGGACTCCGTGGGGAGTTTGGTGACAGAGTGAGTTCCTGTAGTAAAATGAGTCCAACTTGAATAAGCCTTGAATTTTCTTTAAACCGATTGATTTAAATGAAACTAAGTTAAACAATCCTTAAGTGATAATCCTTAGTGGTTTTGTTTGGTTGGTGTGAACAATCAAAATGTTTGAAGAAATTTGACAGTTTGAAAACAATACCTACCTCCACACAAACACTACATAGGCGTGTGTGATCATGTGAGGTTGTAGCCAGGTCGTTCAGCCTGATCAGTTAAAAGTCAGGCTGCAGCCAGGAGAAAGTAGAGACACAAGGTGGCCTCCTGTTCAGAACCTAAAAACAGAACAAAGACGCCCTTTATGTCAGTCCAGGTCCCCCTCTACCAGCCCACCTCGCTCCCCTCCCGTTCTCACAGCAACAAATTCTCTGTATGTCTCTTATATATTGACTCCGTCTCTGTTTCCCACCTCTTCAGGGTCCAGTTGGAGCTTCTGGAGCAAAGGGAGACATAGTAAGTCACCCAAAACCTTTTCTGATTGTCATGTTACAATGTTCTTCCTTAGCGTTTTGTCCCCAGCTCTCAACAAACAACAGGCCATGTTATTGTTCTTTCATGTTAATGAAAGAACAATTGGTACAGTTGGTGGAACAGTTGGTGATTTAAACAGCATTTACCCAACAAATTCTCCTTCTTTAGGGCGTGGCAGGAAGTGATGGTTTACCAGGAGAGAATGGAGAACCTGTGAGTATTTTGTCCTAATTCAACTAGTGAAATTAATGTTTTTTTAGAACCAATTAGCTGTATGTTACAGCAAAACTCTGCTAAAACTAAAATAAAACTCTTACCTTATCAATACATTTTTATCTGAAGCAGAAATCATAGCTTTCCATTGAACTTTGAGCAATTGCATAATTAAAGATAACAATAAAAGAAATAATTATTTAATTTACTTTTTAGAAAATAAACATTAAATACAATAAGTAAACTAATAAAACAAACTGCACACTTCTCAAACTTAGAAAAAAATGGGAGGCCTTTTTTTTACAAGATTTAAACTGATTAAGACCATAAAACATCTCTAGTATTTGTATGATTTTCAGATACTACAGAATAAAAAATAAAATTTCTTATTTTATGACCTAGCAGTAACGTTGAAGGAAAAAAAAAGAAGAATTTGGGAGAAGAAGAAGAAGAAGAATAGGTGAAATTCACAGACTTCTAATGAGGTTCAGTCTCAGGACAAAGGAGAGTTAGTTGGCTTCAACTTTTACTTACTTTCAGGATAAACTGAACATGGACTGAAGAATTCAAGTTGTGTCAAGTCCTGTGCGAAGCTTTCATATTCAGTGGTGATTTGGGGAGCCGTGTGTTCTGCTGATTTTGGTCCGTTCTATTTTATCAAGTCCAAGATCAGCAGTCTGCTTGGACATTTCAGAGGACTTACTGCTTCCCTCAACTGACAAGATTTATGGAGATGCTGATTTCATTGTCCAGCAGGCCTAGCACCAATGATCATGATATTTTTGTGGTTGCTTTGGAGTCTTGTCAACCTTGACTTCCTTAAATCATCAGCAGTGAGACGAGGTTGATCACCTACTCAATGCAGTAATTCAAGCAGATGGAGCCCTGACCAAGTCTTTCTGACCTTTCAGCAGGATGGCATTTCTGAATTCAAATCCTTATTTTAATTGTCCTTTTATGCAATACTTTAGATATCTTCTCCAACTACAATGCAATAGTCATCAAAACTAACACAAATCTCTGAAAAGATATAAATAAATAAGTGAAATAAATGAACTTTTTAACAATACACTGAAATGCATCTGCCTTGTTCGTCTGACTCTGATCTGAAACTAAATGCTTGGACAAATAAGGTGTTTATCTACTTTCAGGGTCCATTTGGGCCAGTTGGACAGAAAGGAGAGGTAAGATAATTAATCCATTTCCCCTGTCCTACATTTACAGAATCTCAGCCTTCAAAGTGTCTCTCCAAATACAGTTTGTGTCTGCCAAACATGCATCAGATGCTGTGTGGGTGTAATTAGCAGTGCAAGTTTGCTCCAAACTCCCTCTGCGTCTGTTCCTTTTCCAAACATTAAAAATGGCGCCTCACTCTGAGCAGTTTTGCTCGCACGTCAAAGTCACGGCACATGACGGCGCATTCCAGGTTTAATGGGATTATTTAGAGATAGGCACTGCAGCTTTAGCTTTACTGGCCTGTTTGCTGCTATCGCCATGAGGGAAAGGCAAGTCGCACTAAGCTGCAGCACAATTTGTGTAATTAGCGACACAGCGCTGATGAGCCTCACTCCCTTAGTCTCACTTACTGTTTGCTGTGCTCTTTGGAGTAATTATCAGGCAAGAAGAGTCCATATGAACCCACCCCCGCATTGTCTCGACAGGCCCAGTTTGTTTTCCTGGTGGTGTTTAGTCAGCGATTAAATCTCAGGGAGGTTTTTAGGAGTTTGGATAAAAGATTACTTGTTTCTGCAAAACATACTGAGCAATTAAACCGATAAATCTTGCTAAACGCAGTCAGGAAAGAGAGGTGAACTGGGGCCTAAAGGTGTGACAGGTCCACAAGGCGAGATCGGAGCCAGGGGACCTCCGGGAAAACCAGGACTGATGGGCTTCCAAGGAGAACAGGGTCTGCCAGGAATCGCAGGAAAGACCGGTGTACCTGTGAGTGGGATTGTTTTAACAAACAAGCTCTAGTTTTAGCGTCTGACTTTAGGTTACGTTTCATAAAAGGCTTCTTGTGTTCCAGGGTAAACTAGCAAGTGAGCAGCACATCAGAGAGCTGTGTGGTTCCATGATTGATGGTGAGAAATCTTAAACCTGTCCTCCAGTCATGATCCACACATTTACCAGAGCTTACCTTATGGTGTCCTCCATCATCCAGACCAGATTGCACAGCTAGCGGCCAACCTGCGGAGGCCACTGGCCCCAGGAATGGTGGGCCGGCCCGGTCCCGCGGGTCCTCCAGGAAAGCAAGGGGTTGCTGGTTCAGTCGGGCATCCAGGGACTCGTGGACCGCCAGGTTACACAGGCCTGCCAGGAGAACTTGGAGATCCAGGTCCCAGAGGTATGAGAAATTATAGTTTCGAACAAAGTGCACAAAACAAGTTCTCACCTGGACTCCTCTAAACATGCCTCATCAATGCGGCCAAATAAATCAATCGCTCTCTTGTCTGACCGTAAATTTATATCCAGAAGCATTTTGTTTCATCCATTATCGGCATCCAATAATGTTAAACTGCCTTGACCGTTTATGATGGGCTTGAATGTTTACGATTCCTGTGCTGTTATTGAACATCATAACACAGTGGCAGCATGTTGGCAGCATCATGCTGCACATCGTTTTGCTGCCAGTGGTGCTGCCACATTGGACAAATTGAGTGAAATATTTAAGACAGAAAACTACCTCCAAAAATTAAAATTTCCCTTGTAACTGTCCAGCTAGAACATTATTACACCTAAAAACTGCTTTGGAATGGATGAAACAGGCTGAAATTAAGATTTTAAAAAGGCCCTGACATCAACACTATAAAAAGCAGTAATATTTTCTGGAAATTCAAAGTTGACGTTGTTTGTTGTATCACTAATCCAAAATCCAAAACCTGGTAAAAACCAACACTTGTTTTATGCTTTCCTTCGTACAGAAAGTCTGGACTAAACAATTGTCGCTGGAGGCATGGACTCTGTTGATGTTTAAATTTTACCCAACTCATAACGTTTGCCTGTGACTTGTATAATGTACGAGTTCAGCGCTATGAAGCCTAGCGGAAATTAGCTATGCTGTAAATAATCACCCTGAAAAGAGAAATGCCAAGTCAAACAAGATGGTTGATTATGTTTAGAAAGCATGGTCAATGTGGACTGGACGACTTCGCTTACTTTCACTCCTACCATTACTAAAACTACAGGCAGACTACAATTCTAAAGCAGAGCAAAAAAATCAACAAAATTGTTAACAATTTCTTCCTCTGTTTGCTGGGTTAAAATTCTACCAGAGAAATCCAAGTGAATGGGAGAAAGCCCTGACGAAGCATTGAAGAGAGATTAGAATTGAGACAAAAACTGGTATTACATACAGCATAACTACGTCCAATTAGTTTTTGTCTTTTTTTCCAGAAGTCACAAAGCTGAAAATAAATGTTTAGTTTTTAATAACAGGTGATGTTGGTGAGGCAGGCGATAAGGGACCTGTTGGCAAAGCCATTGATGGGCCTCCTGGAGACCAAGGACACCAAGGTATGAGGCGGATATTTTAAATCACCACATGGATAACTGCCTCTAACACTCACCTGACCTCGGAAACCTTTTCTCACCCTCATTAGGTCTTCCTGGAGTACGTGGGATTGTCAAAGATGGCCGTGATGGGTCTCCTGGAGATCCGGGTGAGCCTGGAGAGTCTGGCAGGGCAGGTAGGACTGGGCATCAGGGTCCTCCAGGGATCTGTGATACAACAGCCTGCCAGGGAACGTCACCAGCTGGGAAATCCTCAAACCCCAAAAACAATTAAACCTGACTTCCTGCAGCCTGACCGCCCCGCTTTTAGGAGGGAAGGTTAACACGAGGAGGAGAGGAATGACAAGAAAACATTCGCAACAAGTCCTCTTTATTTAAATACATGTATCACAAGGGAGGAGTAACATCTACAAGTGCGAATGGAGGAACATCCCAAGAGTGACAGGAACACCAAAGCAACCGAGACCCAAAAGGTTACAGGTAACATCGTGAAATAAAGCAGATCAGGCAAGGAAAAGAAAACAAGAGAACAACTGTAGTGACTCAGAAGTGTCACATAACAACTGGCGTAAATTTGTAAATGTTTCGATGCTCCATTTGTTTCGATTATCATCAACGCGACAACTGTGACCGTCTCTGATGTGAACGCCCATTTGACACGGGTTATTGTGTGAATCACAGGTGTTACCTCAGTATACAAACTGACAGTGTAAAATATGGACAAAGGTGCTGGAGCTGTATATGTACTGTAAAAGTAATAAAATAACAATTATCCAGGTGCCCAGAAATTGTGTAAAAAATGCAAAAAAAAAGCAAAAAAAAGCATAACTGTTGTTTTACAGCTTGTTTTTTTATATAACTTGTTAAAGTGAAGGTGATTCACTAAAGCTAAGAGAATAAACAGGATAAAACTTGTGGATGCATAAATCAGACCTGTATAATTCATAAAGAAATCATTCAAGTTTATTTTTTTGGTTTTTCAATCAGCAATGACCACATCCACTGTGTACCGCCGGTGCTGTAACTATTAAATATACATTACTTTAAATACTATTTATTATTGTGGGTGACTGTTGTATGTACAGTAAGATGCTACAGCGACATGTTGTAAGAACAAATAAAGCCACTTTTCAGTAAAACATTACTCTTCTCTACATATCAAATGAGCCCAACACTTCATTATAACTCCATTAATCCTCTATTGTCCCAAGTTTCTATATAAATGCATAAATATGAATACAAAAGATAATATATAGTGTTGCAAGTTTAAGAACATCACCTATAAAATTAACACAACGGAACATTTAAATAAAACATACAAATGACACATTAATAAAACAAAATGGTTGGAGAGCAATATTATTCCCATATTCCATTTTTCATCTAGTGTGAAATACGGTTTTTAAAGTTGATCTATTTCTGATACTAAAGTGACACCTAGTGGTCTTACGATGCAACTGCAGAAAACCTGCCATCTTTGAGCGTCTCTCAATTAGACAAAGGGAACTTCCCACTTTCTACGGCAGAGTTAAATCATAAACTTTTCAAACACATACAATGAACTTTTCAGTTAAGCCCTACAGACTCCCTCGGTTTACTCACTCAATTTAAAGTGCCGTCTTAATTAAACGTGAAGCAGGTCATTGCTCAGCTGCAAGAGAAGTGCTCAGTGTCTTGTCTTTCTTTGGGTTGGATGGTTGTTTACCTGGAGTGGGGCTGGAGTTTAAAAACCTCTCTCTCTCATTATTGAAGACCTTCTGAAACTCCTGCCAAAGAAGACATTTTCCTTTCAGATATTTTCAGCTTACCCACAGACATCAGAAAAAAGTTTGAGAAGTGGAACGTAACTTTTGGAGTGTTCTGTTTTTATACTAAACTGAACAATTAATAATATCTCATAAGTTGGGAATGCACACAATTTACAGAGATAATTATTAATTGACAGCAAATCTTAATTATTCTGTGACTTGATCACAATTTGTCAGTTTCTGCTTTCCTTTACTTCAGTCATAATTTGATTTAAAGACGATTCAAAGTAATTTTGGCCCTGAAAAATGGTTCTCCGTAATGCTCAAAAATATACTGATCAAAAAGTACAGCCCACTAGAAGATTCTGTTTTCTTGACCATTTGCTGGAAGCACCATCACACAGAGAGTGAAACAGGATGCGTCATTGTTGGCACCGCCTGGGACTCAATAAAACTATATATAACCAGGGAGGTTATTTCATGAAAAAATAGTCTTAACTGACTCTGAAAAGTTAAAATTAATAAAAATACATAAACACGAATCAACTAGACATCTATTCTATTCAAGAGCTGTTTCAGAAATGCAACCTGAATGGAGACCCGATAAGTGCAAAGTGTTCAGGTTCAAGAGACAAGATCAAGGCAGATTGAAACCCGATCACCACTGAGTAGGAAACACAAAGTGACACTCGGCCAAGAAATATTTGAAGAAAATCGGATCAGATGGACGGACCTGTGGCTGGATCAGTAACAGGAAACAGAGCTCCACTTCCACTCAGACAACAGAAAGGTGGAGGTGAGAAGATTCATCTTCTTCTGCTAGAAAATGATGAGTCTATCTTCACCTTCTGGTTGAAGATGGACTCAAAATCAACTCCTAAAACTACTGCCAGTTTTTAGAAGTCACTTTTCTTCATGCTAAAAAAATAAATAAAATAAAATCTATTTACAGCAAAACAGGTCTACATACAGGCATATCTTGAAAACAGAAACCAATTCAAGACAAAAGAAAGGCCTGAAAATGTCTTTATAAGTTGATGTTCTACACAGGCTTACCTCCTTGAAGCTGTCTCCATACATTTTTTTGATGTATCTCAGATAAGCTGTGGTCCACTGCAGCGTCGTGACTTTGTCTGTGTTTGAGTCACAGAACGGCACCATGGTGTTCAGCTCATCACAGCAGGAGCGGATCCTCTTCCTGTACGCCAGACACACACAGTAAATCAAGTAGCATTGTAACGTTGTCTATAGAGTCATTTCCTAAGGTTCACATAATACTTATGTTTATCTTAATAATTTATTCAAGTCTAATGATTTCTTTGTTAATGGCCCATAATTCAGCAATCAGCTTTCAAGAGTTTCAGGAAGCCCTGATCATCCATGTAATGTCTTTGAAAAAATTGTTCTTTAGAAAAGTGAACTGAGGAACCTTTGTATGTCCATAAATATGCAATTGTGTTAAAATTTTTAACATGTCAAAATTGATCCAATTAATTAATTTAAATGACCACGTTACAGTCCTGGCAACACCAAAAACATTCTGTTTAGATGAAAACAATGATTACTTCATATTTGGATTGACTATTTACCACCTTAGGTTTATGTCTGAAATAAAATGAAAGCAAAAAAAGACATTACAACTGTTCAGTAAAAATTTTTATTTATAGAAAGTCACGTTAAAGCAACATGGTTACCCACCGCTTGTTTTCCGTGTGTTCACCGTCACAGCTTCAGTGGGAGTTAAGTAGGAGAACAAGAGGCAGCTGGACGTTGCCAACCAAATACACTGAATGCATAATCCACATCAGGTGTGGATAATGTGAGCAATATCAGAGAAAGCGATGTTGAGAGTGCAGCCAACATTAAATCTAAGGAAAATACTTTATAAGATAGAATACAAGGTGGAAATTCAACTAACAGTTTGATATGGCTCACCTGCGCTCCCTTTCTTTGCTGTTGTGTTTCTCCTTGCGTTGGGTCAGTGACAATGAAGATTGGACTCTTTTGCAGCCGCCCCTCCTGGACTTCTTGGATGGTTTTGGAGCAGTTTTAGCAGCTTTGGGAGACTCAGGGCACAAGCTGCTGCAATTCCCTCTGTAGACAGCATGTGGCACCGCATCCTCTGTGCAAAACAGCCATGGGGTCACAGACTTAGAAAAATGCTGTGTGGTATAGCAAAGAAATGAGCAGAGTTTCTAATTAGAGTAATGACTCGTACTTTCAGTGAACATCAACTCCTGCTCTTCTCTGGGGTTGCTGTTGTCAGCGTAGACAGTTTTTATCACAGAGGTCTCAGGGTGAAAGCTAAATGAAAAACTGGGGGGCATTATCAAACCCTGATGCATGTTGGGCTCAGACATGTGTGCAATAACCTGCAATCGCAGCAGAGAACATTAAGGATTAAACTGCTTGATTAAACGTGCTGCCTAAACCTATGAAATTGACTGGCGATGTTCATTTCTATCCCACCTGCCCAAAGACATTGGTTATCGGTTCGAAAACACCTCCGACGTGAGAGTTAGAGAGCTTAAAAGAATTTGCTCGGTCAGCTTTCACCCACTTTTGTGTTTGAGGATGTGTGGATGCCTCTTGAGCCTCTCCTGAGTGTTCAAATACTGTCAAAAGACTGAGGAAAACAGATAAACAACAGTTGCTGCACACTATGCAAAAAAAAAAAAAAAAAAAAAAAAAATACAACAGCATTACACGTCTTTAAAAAAAAAGATTACAATATAGAACTGAAACTAACTTGCTGAGAACGGCAGAGTGGTTATCCGTCTGCGTTGTGGTGTCGGCACACATGCTGTTGAATCTTTTCTCCAGACACACTCTTGCAGCTGATATGGATCGGTTCTTGGAAAACTCCTCTTTGACAGTCACCTTGATTGGGCTTTCTTCACCTCTGATTCTGGCCAGCACAAAACTTGGAACCTCACCATAAAACACAGGAGTCTTTTCCCCTGGCATTACCAGATTGTGGTCATCATTTGAGGTTGAAGTTGACAAGTCAATGGCTTGACTGGAAGTGTTGGGGGAAATCCCTGTGGAACAGGTGGCATTTTGAACCACTACTGCACCTGAGGAAGGACTGGTATCAGAGTCGTCTGAAAGCCCAGGCTCCACTTGTGACTGGTTGAGGTGCTGAAGGTGAGAGTAATCAAAATCTGACATCTCTGTTAGATCAAACTCTGAGCTAGTCGTCAGCCCCTGACTCTGGGTCCCGCATGCACCTTGGCTCCAAATCAAACCGATGGCATCAGAGGTGTGTTCACTTGATGTAGATGATGTATTGAGAGTTTTATAAACTGGGTGAAAGGATGACATGTTTCACTCTGAAGATAGAAATGAAATAAATAAAAATATGATTTGTTTTAGAGGTCAAAACCCACTTCAGGTTAATCACTGTTAAACATTTTCAATTAAATAACCATTACACCAGCGTATTTTCTTGAAGAGCACTTAAGTATAAAGTGGAAGTAAAATCCTGCCATTTTCAAAACCTGCAAGTCTGGCATGCATCTGTAACAACTCATCTTTACTCTGGCTCCCCTAAAAAATGTCACCAAATTAGTAGGAAGACTGCATCAGTTTATAATATAATTTTAGAATAAGTATGGCTGTTCTGTGTATGCTTCAGAGTCTCAGGTGAGAGAAGGCTTAAGTAGCCAAGAGGTACGTAGTAACTCTGGAGGGGCTGCAGAGTCACAGCTCAGGTGGGGAAATCTTTCACAGAGATCTTAGTCATGCCACACTAGCCTCATGGTGATACAAGGTGATGGCTGGCTCATGCAATTGGGATAATTGGATAGATTACATTAAAGTTACACCTTTTGTTCCCAATCTTGAGTTAATTTGCGGAAAAGAATAGGCAAAAGAATAAATAAAATTGAACTCTAAACATCCTAAGCTAGCAAGAACCTAAATTGTTAGAAATTCAGGCAAAATTATGTTCTTCAAAAATATTAACTCAAAGAAAGTACAAATAGACACCAGTCTTTTCAGATGTTTTATTTATAAAAGAACTTTAGAAACTATTTTGTCTTCACTTAAGTATCGTGTGCTATTTTGTTGTTTAAATAGCTGGTAAAACATCCAAGATTGTGGTGTTTGCGTAAGAAAATGTGAAAAGTATAATTTTTTAAGCTACTTGACTTTTATAATGGTTAAGCTAATAGTTTCGTACCAAGGAGCCCTACATTAAACCAATGGTTGATCAAATTGAACAAAACCTCGTCTCATTAATGCAGTATTTATTAGTTTGCTGGTTATACCGAGACAAAATATGCGTGCATTAACACATACATACTATGGCACGGCATATATTAAGTTAATTTTTTATTTAAAAATCAGACAAATACGTATAGATTGCTTATGAGACAGTGGAAAACGGCTACCTTAAGAGTAAAAAACTTTGATAAATTCTTAAACAAATGTACCTAAATATACCGATATCAATGAATAATTCTTACTCACGAGGCGGTTGTTGGAGGGATTTCTTTCCAAATGGACGAATTTAGTTTCTCCAGCATTTAAGCGTTTTTACCATAATTAGCAGCTAGCTGGTGAACGCTACATTAGCATTTTAGCTATGCGACGGCCGCACTAACGTTCCGCTACGTACATAGTCGCCATCTTTGAATACACTGCACAATTCTGATACCTAAAATAATTGATCTTAAAAGTTTGCTTTATATATATGCATATATAAAAAAGTAAAATAGTTCCTTGCAGCTAGATCTCTTTTGCTTACTTCAGAGATAACGTCTGAATTGATGGTCGGAAAAGTAACGTTCGACTTCAATTATGTTCCCCAATGTATTGGATAACTTTAAGGGGAACCTAATTATCTGAAACATGTTAAGTTTTTGTTTATTTTGGTATTCACTTTTATAAATCAACATAAACTCAAATGTACAAAAACCAGCCTTATCAAATAAAGTATACTGAAAACATTATGGCAGCACTAATTAACCCTAGAAAAGTGAGAAAATACAATCCCCCTCAACTCTGCAAGGATAAGTGTGTTTGTAATATTCATTCTTAATGACATGTCAGTATAACAGTGAAATATTGGAAAATGTGGGTTATGAGAACAATGATTTCAGTAATAAACTGCTGCAAATAAAAAAAAAACATAACTATGCAAAACTGCAACTGTAGAATGTTGGATGGAGTAACCTAATGTTATTGCTAAAATGTCAGATTCCACTGAGTCCCCCAAAAAGAAACTGAAGGTCAAATCTGACCTTCTTGTCTTCAATCTGACATTGATAATTTTTTATGCTTACTATCGACGCCTTTCAACACAAACACATCTCTTCTAAATGTAAAATTAAACACTCTCCTAGAAAAAAGACAACGAAAACCCTCCTTCCACCTTATCATAAAGGTAAAACCCACTTTTGGGGTAGCTGACATACCATGAGAAGTTTTTATTCTTTTTGGAAATAAAAAAAAACTGTTAATTTTTCAAACTAATAGCCTATTTTGTCTTGATATAAGATGATTTCAACATAAATGGATATGTCTACTGTTGCACCTAATCAAAACAAAAATTCAGTGAAGAAACTCTGACAAGTTACATTTTTTTACAAGTTTTTAAAATGACGCTTTATTGACTTGTAGCATTCTAAAAGAACACTGAAACAAGTTACACTTTTATGAGCATAAAAATGTAATGAAGACAACGTAATACAGTGATGTTATGACTCTTAAAAACAAAAACAAAAACAAAAAAAACTACTTTTGTACAAAGCTTTTCAAACTATTTCCTTCCAGAAATGCCCCTAGCTAGTATAATATACAACAATTTACAAGGTGTAGGTCATAATCAAACAACTACTATGACTGGAAACAAAGTCGAACATAATTAACACAAAAACTCAGCATTTCTGTATCAGTTAACCATTACAGATTTTACCAATGGGCTTGCCTGTGGGTCAAGTTGTAATATAAATGAAAACTGCCTTTACAAAACCAGATATTTCAGGAAGCAATATTAAAGTGTCTTATAGCCTTGGAATCCTAAAGAAAACATACATACTTTGAGATATTTGAAAGTCTCAATATTAGATCAATATGGTTTTAAGATCCAAGACTGTCCATATTTTGTTTATTTCTTATTAAAACTTTGTTGTGTTAAACCTCTGTTTTAGTAATTTAACGACATTCAATCGTCTTACCCTACATTTCTTTAACGAGCAGGAGCTCCTCGTCCTGGCCCTCTTGCACGCCCTCTGAACCAATTATCCATTGCTCTACCTCTACTTCTTCCCCTGTTCCTATTGAATGGGACATCACGACTTTTCATCACAGGATCTGAAACCGGACCATCAGGAGTGGGAAGTAAGGCACCTCTGTGTCTTTGAGGTCGCACAGCTTGTGGATTTTGTGGGCTGTCAAAGTCATGGAATGAATGTTCTTCTCTGTTTGGACAGGGACCTAAAGACCTATTGAAAGGTGCTGAAGGTCCTTCATGAGGGCCATGGACACCTTGATGAGGACCTCTTCTCCCCCTGCTAGTTGTTTGACCTGGATGTCTTTGTTCTCTTTCCCTCCTATCTACATCTCTTCTATTAGATTCAGGAAACTCTGAGTTTGAATCCCATCTACCAGGTCTAAAATCTGAATTATTCGGTGACTCTCCCCTACGTTCTGCACTGCTAGGCCCTTGTCTCATTGTTGGACCCCTTCTTACTCTCCTAAAGTTATGCTCAAATCCTTCAGGGTCTGCTCCTGCATCAATGTCTGCACTACGCCTTTCAGAGCTGGATTCCCCAAAATCTGAAACTCTCCTATCTGACTCGGGACCTTCATTATTAAAATTTCTGTAGGAAGTTTCTGGGTATCTTAAATCTGGACCTCTTGGAGCCTCCATCTCAAATGGTCTCCTGTTTGGATGTTTGGCTCCCCTTTGTGGCCAGGCCGTCCCATGATCATGGCCTCTCATATCCCCCTCAAAGTCCTGATGTCTCCAATCATCATCCATGCTTGCATGTCTTTGCTGAATTGATCCTCGTCCTCTACCTCGGACCCTACCCCAGCTTTGTCTTCTATTGCCTGGATCCCCTCTCCCTCTGAAAAATCCCCCAGAATCTTCTCTATCAGGCTCAGTCCATTCATGTTCTTCTCTTTCTCTATTAGGGCCAGGACAATCCATGTCTGGGTTGTCACGAACAGACCTTGGATGCCTAAAATCAGGCCCATCACAGTCATTTCCAGAAACAGGAAACTGCACACTTTCTCCATCCTGTGTCCATTCACTATGATTATCATGGAAACTATGGCCTTCCCCTTGTTCATCAGGATGATCTTGGAAAATCTCTAAACCTCTGTCACCACTGTTGTCCCAAATATCTCCAGAAGATTCACCTCCCTCCAACTCTTCAAATCTTGGCCCCCGTCTGTCTAACCATTTCCCTTCAAAGGCACCACCCCTCCGACTCGGTGCAAAGCCACGGGCATTTGGTCCCGGTCTTCTGATGCTTCTTCTCATTAGCCTTGAAGGTCTAAAATTTTGACCTCTCCTGTCAGATTCACAGTCCTCAAAATCAGGAAATTCTTGAACAGGATCAGCCTCCCCCCAGTCATTTTGTCTGTCATATCCAAGATCCTCTGTATTTGCCCTTTCCTCCCTGGCGCCTCGACCTCTACAATCACTTGATTCTCTCCAGTCAGGTCTTCGGCCATCCATGCCTGAACGTGGTCTCACAGGCATAGGTTCTCTAAAGCTTGAGCCCCTTGGATTTTGTTCATCAGGGACTGGGCCCTCATAATCTGGTCTCTTACAAAATCTTGGACCCACCCCTGTGGTTCCAGGGCCTCCCACAAAATTTCTGTTATGTTCCACTTCTTCAGGGTGCGCCATGTTCCTACTAGGCTGCAGACCCTCCATATTTGAAAATGTTCTTCCTTGCTCAGGACACCTGAATTGTGAGTCTCTTGGAGGGCTTCTGTTTGCTTGTTTCACATTTGGAGTCACTCTTTCTGGCCGTGGGTCTCTAATGTTTGGGCCCTCGGTACATTCAACTGGAGGACCCATTCTCCCTGTTCTTGGAAACCCTGGTCCTGTTCTATTTAATTCTGAACCCACCATATCTGAATTAGAACCTCTGAGATTTGGACTTCTCCCCCTGTGTTCTGAGCCTTTGGAATTTAGACATGCACCTTCTGTTACATTTCCCCTGAAGTGTGGTCCTCCCTGTGCAGGCTTAGGACCTTCTAAACCCGGGAGAATTCTTGCTTGTCCTTGCTCTATTCTATCAGGCCCAGCACGCCCCAAATATGTTCCTTTTCTTTCAGATCCTGGTCCCCAGTTTTCTGGTTCTTGTGATCCTCTCCTGTCAGAATTTTGGCTATCCATAGCAGGACTCCTCATTTCATTTACAGGCCTACTGAAATCTGGACCTCCCATAATTCTCCTGGCATTTGTATTATCAAACCCTTGGTCAATAAAATTTGGATGTTCAGATATTTTGTCTGGCCCAGGTCTTTGCAGAGTTAAGTATCTGCCTTCAGGACCTGCCCCTCGGAAAACTGGACCTCTTCCTCCTCTACCTGGGGGACCAGTATTTTCAATAGGAAGACTTCCTTTATTGTAACCTGGTCCTCTAAATTCTCGATATTCAGACCTGTGTTGCTCCATAGACAAGCCTCTTGTTTCAGGTCCTTCTCTGAAATTTGGAACTCCTCTTCTCCATTCATTCCCAGGACCCTCCATATTTGGATTCCTTTGATCAATCCCTGGTTCAGGGGCATCTGGTCCTCTCCTTTCAGGCCAGTTTCTTTGTTCAAGTCTTTGTCCCATGAGATCTGAACGCCCTGGTCCTCTACTGTCATGAACAGAGTTCTCACTCCTAGGACCTATCCATTCAGGTCCCTGTATCTTAAAATCTGGACCCACTGGTTCTCTCCTACCATGCATTGAGGCTTCAATGTCAGGGCTTTTATTTTCTGACCATTTTCCCATCATATCTGAACACACAGGTTGTCTAGTGTCATTCCTTGTGAAGTGCAACGTAGGATTTCTTATTTCAGTTCTAGGTCCTACAAAATCTGTCCCTCTTGGTCCCCTAAAATCATGCTTGAAAGTTTGTCTGTCTGGACTTCGCTCTTTAAAGTTTTGAGTGCCTATTTTGCAAGGTCCCTGACTCTCCAAATTTGTCACTCTTTCACCAAACTGATGGGTACTCCAATCATTTTGTGTAAATGTTCCTATTCTGACAGGATCTGTTGACTCCCTATTTAATCCTTTTTGAGCATCTCCACTGTCTGACTGGGGGGGATTTGAACATAAAGGTCTTTCAGGTGGACCAAGTCCCTTATTTTGACTTATCTGAAATGACCCTGGACTTCTCCAGTTTGGATTTGAAATATCCAGCTTGTCTCCACATTCTAGACCATCACTGAAGTCTGAATCTCCTTTAATGGGTTGAGATTCCCTTTTCCCAAGTCCTCTTTCACCAAAGGAAACACTTTCAGTATGTTTTGAATGTGTCTGATCTCCTCTGAATCCCAAAAAAGATGGGTTGTGACCTGTTTTATTAACCATTCTAATATGAGAACCCAAAGTCCCAGGATGTGAAATCCTTCCTTCAAACTGTGGACTCCCAAATGAAGTGTCTATTTTCATAATGTCTGACTTGCCGTCTGCGTTCTTTGGCTGCGATCTTAACGCATCCGTTTTTAAAAAAGGTAAAGGTTCTCTGTAATAACCGACATTTTGGTCATTACTATTTGGATTACGATGTTGAACAGCTGAGATAGAATCATTTGACCCAGACAGAGAGCTGTCTGACAACTGGCTTCTAACAAATTGATTTTGGGTCTCAATTTGTGTTCTTAATACTGGAATTTCAGAATTTGATGCACTTTGCACAACATTTTGCATCACTCCAGGAGGAGTTATACCTTGGTTAATGACTTGGAAAGAAGAACTTTCTGTTCCTTGCATTTTATCTGGGGAAACTCTTGGGACAGTCTGCGAATTAGTTACATTGGGGTTATGATTTTTTATCAAATTTAACATTGAACATGTTGCTTGTTGCATTACACGTCTCTCTGAATCATCTGCATAAGTATTCTGAGTGCTTGGAATAGGTCCCAAAGCCTTTCTCATAATATGCTGCACGTCAAGCCCTTTTCTACCAGGCCCTGTAAAGTCAATTTTCTTGTCCACTAGATCTGTTTGGGGCACGCTGTGTTTATAATCTTTTAAATCTGCTGTTGGATTTCCAGTGCTTAGAAAATTTGGACCATGTAGAACATTGTGTAAAACAGCATCCCTTTCTGGTCCTGAGTCCGGGATATTTGGTCCTTTTTGTAGACTGGAAGTTGTTTGGCGACTAACTACCACAGAGTCATTTTCATCTTTAAGAAATGGTGCTGAAGCACTGTTTTGCTCCTCAGAATCTGCAGTTTTAGCACAGTCATCGCTCTCAGTGCTGAAAGGTTTTGAAAACTGTGGTTCTGGATCTGGACTTTCAGGAGAATCTCGAAGAGGTGGATCAATTTCTCTCAGAGGAATTTTGCTTTCTATTTTGTCTTGAAGCCATGTTTCCTGCAGAGACAGTTTGTTTTCTTGACTAGGAGAACTGTTTATTTGATTATCGCACTGACCGATTGACGGTTCTAAAATCTCAGTCTTCACATTTTGAATAAGTGCAACTGAGTGTGTAACAGGGTTCTCAACCAGATTACACTCAAGGTTAAGTTCATTTGGCTCATTTTTAATTCCAACAACTGGTGGTGTTGATTCTATGGATGTCTTTATGGTCTCAGAAGGATTGCATGGACCACTTCTATGCTTTGTTTTATCAATGACTTGTAAAGGAGCCCCCCTGTGGTGTTTTGGTGAAAGAGAGGCAGACTGTTTTCTTCTTGGTGAAGATGAGGACCTTCTCTGCCCATGAGAATGTCTGCTAGCACCATGGTCTTTTTGATGGTGTCCTGGATAATCAGATGGATCTCTGGTTCTATGCCTTGACCTCTCTCTTTCACTTCTGTGTCTATCCTTGTCTCTATGTCTCCTAGAATGTGATCGAGAACGCCTCCGTGACCTTCTTGAAGGGCTTCTGCGATCCCTTTCTCTGCGACTCCGTCTTTTAGGTGACGACCTTCGCCTTCTGCTGTGGTGTGAATTTGGAGAATTGCCTTTATTCCCAACACTATCCCCAGTCCTTGATGAACCATCGTTAGTCTTTGTACTCCCTCCCTTAAATACATCATCTTGGATTTCATCAAAAAGTGACTCATCTTCAGGGTCATAAGCCACATCAGAGTCTTCAATCTCTCCAGCAGATGAATATTTCTCACATTCCTTTGCATTTTCTTTTGTTCCCATTTCTTCTGTCAGTGTAGTTGTGGTATCTTTTAAATTATCACTGGCATTTGTATGTTCTAGCTTAACAGTTTCTGACTTTACAGCAGAATTATCCTCCATCACTGTATTGTTGTTGACCTTTTCAGATTTATCTGCAGGCTTTGAGTCTGTTGGTATTACAGCACTCTGCACAGCTGACAGCTGACCAAGCGGCAAAGATTTTGTGGGAGGAGACATCAATGTATCAGAAACAGAAAAGTGAGCCATAAACATACCCACAGCTTCTCTCTGTTTACGCAGCACCTCTTCCTGCTCTTTTAGCTGTCGCTTTTGCTCTTCAATTTGCTTATTAAGTTCCTCAAGCATCCTCTGCTGTTCACTCAGTGTTGCAGCTGACACAACTACAGCGCCTGTATGAAAAGTTGACACTACAGAAGTTGGATTAGGTTTAAGTGTAGCTGGAGTGGAATCAGAAACTGGTGTTGGTAATGTTGGCGTCTCTGCATTTTGGGCTGGAATGGGGAGCTTTGTTACAACAGCATCACTTTGAAATACTTCAAAAATAGTTTCATCTTCTGGATCATAAGCCACATCGTCTTCCACCAAGCCTGATAATGCAGAGTCATCAGTCTTATTACTGTCTGTGATCTGTGGAGTAAAAATTTTGTATCCCTTTGCAGGATCATATTCCTCTTCAGGGTCATAGGGCCTGTCAAAGTCATCTTCCTTTTCTTCTTCCTGTTCGACCCGTTTGACTTTTGATTTCTGTCCATACTGCTGAACTATTGGATCAACCATAGGTCCAGACACTTTAGGGAACACTTGTCTCTTCCTGGAACTTTCTGCTGCTTTGGGGGAACTCCTGTCAGAGGAGGTTGTTGGATCTGACTCCTTTGCCCCAAACAATGTCTTCAAAATAGTCTGCAATGGGTTATTATTGCTGGATGATGGTGTAACATTCTTAACTGTTACAGATGTGGACTCAGCAATGGATGAGACTGAAGGAGTTGCTTTAATGGAACTTAAGAGGGAAGGTATGGTAATTGAGCCAGAAGAGGAAGAATCCGATGGTGAACCAGGAGGGGAGGAAGTAGCAGGAGTCTCTGGATCATATGGTTTGAACATGTCCAACTTGTCGGAACCATAGAGGACTGGTGGTTTTGGAATCCACATAGGGTCTTTGGACATGTTAATTTTGGGTTTCTTCTCTTCAATTTCCTGAGGCAAGCTTCCTGGACGCTTTAACTTCTGGACAATTGCCAGACCCAAAAGAAGATTGGGTCTGTTCTTTTCAAGGCCTGAAAAAATAAACAAAATAAATTAAAGTACTACAAATTATTTTACTTAATACAACATAAAAGCTCTGAAATATTCCTGACTGACAATTAAAAACAAAAACATTGACCTTTCTAACAAGTTTCTGTGAATATCAACACTTTAGCTGAATTTAGGCTACATAAAAAACAGGTACTTTTCTATGCAAATATAAACTCAGAAGATGTACCTATGAATTGTTAAATTTTCCCTTTATTGGTCCTAATGAGTGATTAGCAGGTCAGAAAAATTAGATTTTTTGGTACTTTAAAACTAAAAACTCACTATTTCTTATGATTAAGAGAATCAAATTCATCAGTAAAAATTAAAGGAGGTTAGGGAAACTCATATTTCTTTCATCTTCTGTTGGATTCTAAACTCCTATCTCAATTAACAAATCTGTTGCACTTTTTTCTTATTTATATAACATGTAGAAAGAAAATGTTAAATGTTATCAAAATAAAATCAGCAGCAAAAATCTGAATTGCTCAGAGAAAGCCTGATCAGTGCATTTAAAATAAAAGAACTTTTAAAGATAGGGTGAAGTTAAACGCCGCTTAACATGATGTTAGCATGATAAAACATAAAAGTCAAAAATTTTCATACCTGGACCTTCAAAAGGTTGTAGTATGGATGGGATCGACTCATTTGCGCCAAGAGGGACAAGATATACATCTTTAATGGAACGGCTTATATTGGCAACGACACCAAAACGGCCTCTGCTGCTGAAGTAGGAGAACAGGGACACGTAGGCTACCTCTTCCTCCTCTGTTGCAGGGTGAAACCGGATCACACACAACTCCTAAACAAAACAGAAGAATGAGTAAAAATAATAGATACACCCTCCACTCTATCTTGCAAAGTGGAGGCATAAATGTGAAAAAACATCTTGCTTGCCTTTGTAACCGAGGTTTTCAGTTTTACAACATAATCCCACACAGTCTCAGGTAAGATTCTCCCCCCAATTTGTATGGTATCAGGCAAATCCTGCACAACACACAAAAAAGTAGTTTTACAATGATTTCCTCTATGAAAGAGGCAGATGTGCTCAGCTAGCATTAAGCACCATTGTGCATCACTATACCGCTTTAATATTTTCAGCAGGTCCTGAAACCAGATATCCCTTCGTCACAAACTTGGCCACCGTGAGCATGTTTACAAAGCCTTTCCACAGTATACCCTGCTTAGCTAGGAACAGTGTAGTATCACCATCTGTTGGGGTCTGAGAGACTGTGGCTCTGAAACACAAGCAATGGTAGAGTGCAACTTACATTTCCATATTTCTTCCCAAAAAGACTAAAACCAGATTTAGAATTGAAACTCTTTAAATACCTGGAGGATGCACCACCAAGTCTTGGATCAGCAGAGGAGGTTGGCTTCATTAAGATTGATTTGGGTAATGCTTTTGGTGGTGGTACTGAAGGTGGTGGGGCTGAGCTCGGTGCCAGGCTACCTTTTATAGCAGCGTAAGGAGCTGCTTGTTTGGAAACAATGTTACTAAGGCCAGAGTTGCCACCTGAGGAAGCAGTAAACCTGTTTGCTGCAGTTCGGGGGTCACGTCTTGTAATGGTTACAGTGGAGACAGTGGGAATCACAACTGGTGTGTATGATCTCTTTGGTGCAGGCACTGTGGATCCCTCTGGAGTTGGAGAAGCGGGAGACTCCATGATGGGGGAAGCAGGAGACTCTAATGCTGGGGAAGCAGGAGAATCCATCATCGGGGAAGCAGGAGATTCAACAATTGTCAATTTTGGAGAATCGATGTCAGTTTGGGACGATGGTTCCATCAGTGAAGATGTAGGAGACTCCATTTCAGGTGTGTCAGGTGGCGCCAACAGAGGAGACTCGTCTCCTCCAGGCTTCTTCCAAGATATCTTATTAGTCTTGTCTCTTGATGTAGAGACCTTTGACTTTTTCTTAGCAGGTTCTTCACCTTCAGCAGCTTGCATCTGGCCTTTGAGAATGAATACAAAATCGTTTTTACCAATACATTTTAAGCTGGCTTTATGTGCTTATTTTAGGTAATGATACATTCTAAGTATTATTTAGATTGCATAGATAATATTTTCAGTTACTCAAAAAAGTTATTTTAAATGCGCATAAACAAGTTTAGATAGTTTGTCTACACATCTCATGATCAAATATCATCTCTGATTTTCTTCTCCATCTCGGTGTAAGAAAACTAAGCATTGCAAAAATACAAAACAGATTCTATCGCTACAACGTAGCACTAAAGTCACAGAGGAAACCAAACCTGAAGCTCATCAACTTTTAATGTATAAAAGTAGTTGAATCAGTCGATAAAATTCTATTTTGTATTTACCTGTGCATATTTTGCATTTCAAGTCAAAGAGGTGAGCCTTGTGTTCTGATGTTGTATCCTTAAGCATGCAGGAAAGTATATCTGGCATCTTTTTGCTCTTGCTTGGTTGCATAACTCTAGATTTGGAAGGTTGAGGGGGAAGAACTTTCTTCTGATCCTAAGAGTCAAAAGTAAAATAACAATACAAAATAAATTTAATAAACATTAAAAGGTTCCACCAGAAGTGACAATAGTACAGACCGTGGTCTCTGGCTTTCTTTCGGGTCTAGGAGGATTCAAACTGGGCAGATCGATCTTCACAGCCTCAGGTTTCGGGATATTTGTCCCCTTAGCAGCTTCAACTTTAACCTTTACAATCAAAAACAGTCGAAGCACTCAGTCTTTTTCATTTGTTTTATATAATTTATTAAAATCCCTTTTTGTTTTCAGATATTATTTACCTGAGTTGTTTCCTTAGTGGTTGGCTCAGGGGCTTTAGTAGCCTGCATGTCCTTTTGGGTCATTCTGACCAGTCTGAAAGGGCCGATTTCTCCATTTACAACCCGATACAACAAGCCCTAGAAAACAGTTAAAAAAAAGGCAACTTTTGATTTCACAATGGAAAAAAAGATCCCATCTGCAATATGAAGAATCAGATTTGAACATCGAGAGGTGAGAAAAATAATATGAAAAAAAGCTGACTAAGATGTCAACCAACCTTATTTCTTGGATCTTTTATGTTGAACATTATAGTTCTGTACTTGTTCATGTATTTGCTGTCTGTATTGCGGAATATGTCAAACATTTCCTTCTCAATGCCAGCAACAAGTTTTACAACTTCGCTCTCAGGCATCTCCAGATCTTCACAGTCACTTACCCTAAAGAAAGAAAAAATATATCTCCAATCATTTTACACACCAACATTGAAATGTTAGTCTTGAGATCCAGACAAAAAGGATGAATTTTCTTGGTCATCAATACAAATCCTGTCAGAAACGTATTATGCATCACTTTTTGATGTTTAATCGAATATTGGAGCCAAGTTATGAGAATTTTTTATTATTATTTCAAGAATAAAGTCATAATAGTTGCAGAAAAAGATGCAATATCTACAGAAGAAAGTCATAAAATTGTGAGGGGGAAGAAATATTTTAATGAGAAAAAAGCTTGGCTAGTTAAAGATCTGACATGACCAGAAACCAAAACTGTGGGGTTCTTTCTTCAAAACAATCATTTCTGCTACTGATAGTAACTTGATGCTGATATGTGAGAGAATTAAGTATTTTCTTATTTGTAAAACCCATACCAAAGAACAACTTCACAAGATGCTCAACATTAATTAAAATATTCTGGCTTTATTCTGTGATTTTTTTTTTCTTATCTTGGCCAATGTACTGAAGAGATTTAAAAGGACATAATGAAAAAGGCCTTTGTTTCTAATAATCCATCTGAATTTAGTAAACTTGATATGATCAAATGTTTTTTACACATATTGGTAAAAATAAAATAAAAAAAACCCTAAAAGACAGAAGCACTGTGTAAAAAACTGACAAATAATATTTTTGTGGTTCTAGAGGCACTAATAGTGGGAATGACTACAGGTGTATCAAGAAATAATATCAATACATTTTTTTATTTTTTTGTACTAGTTTTAATTATTGCTAATGAAAACCCCAATCTTTTTTTAATTTAAAATATTACCTACAATCAATAATTGAAAAAACATTATCCAGCTATATTACTGGAAAATTGGGTGGAAGGAAAAAGTGTAGAAATTATAAGAATGCACAGCTTTGAGAGAAAACTGAAGCGCCGCCCATTAAGGCGCAATGGGGAAGTTTCACAAGACTTGAACTGGTGAGTTTCATCACTGAAATAAATATAGTTTTGCATGATTTTCTAATTTTGGCTCCATCTTCTTTACAACAGCTAACCTTGTTTTATTAAAGTCGTATTCACCTAATTTCATTATTAAAAACATTGATTAAAATGAAATTAGTCAATTATATGCTTCAGAGGCTTTAAGGTGGTTCTCACCTCTTGAACAAGATGGCGGTAAGGGAGCGCTGGATGCTCTGTCGGACCTGGTTATTGGGCTGAGAGGGTCTGGAGGACGGAGCGCTGGGTGCTGGAGGCACCAGCAGATTTCGAGTTTCGCTCAGCAGAGCTGGAACTGCGGACGGTTTCTGGGACGGCTGGCTGCATGAAGCCTGAGGTACGGGCTGTTTCTTTGGTATAACATACGTCGTCTTTTTGACGATCAGGGCGCCCATCTCTAGATGTTGAACAGCTGAAAAGGGCGGAGCTTGTGTGGTAGCAGGTTGATCAGATTTCTCAGATGTTGGTGGCGGTGAGACACTTTCTGCAGCTTTTCGCTGATCGGACACATCGGTACTTTCAGGTTCTTTTTCCTGGGTCGGACTCTGTAATGGGGATTCCTCGGCTACAGGCTGGGAGAGTAAAGGAGCGTCTGCTGTGGGCTCCTCTGGACATTGTTTCGGAAGAGATACGGCCTCAGTGTCAGGCTCTGGCTTGTCACTGGTCTCATCAGCTGCTAAAAAATGAGGACAAAAGAAAAATGTGGCCTTTTATAAATATGAGAAAAACATGCACAAATTAGTCACTGATTACTACTTATTTATCTTTCTAGTTTTCTCTAGTATATTTATTCTGTATACATGAATGTTTGATTAAGATGCACATGAAGTGAACATAATTTTGTTGTCTAATTCCAGCGCTTCACACGTATGAATGAACCAGAATATGAATTATGGTAAGAAGGAATCAGATCTCCCATATGTTGGTAAAAAAAAAAAAATCCTATCTAGAAGACATTCTTTTTTTTTATTTGCAATTTTGTATGCAACTTTCCTTTTTATTATTATTTCTGGACTGGTGTGTACAAGAGAATCAGGTCTAGATTCAATTCATTAACTCATGGAGGTAATTTCTGCTGTAACCAAGAAAAAAAAATATCAGACTGAACCTGTATAACTAAATAAGTTATGTCATTGAATGAACTTATCAGTCTGCATGATTTATGTTAAGATTTTTAGCCAGGTAGCATTTCACAGCTTATACTTTCTGTGAAAGTAAAAGCTGCATCAAATAAAATATGACCAAATACTCCTAAAAAACTACAATAATGTAAATATACAAATTAAACTTAAAATCAAAATAAGCCAATAAGTAAATCTAATTAGATGCCGCTGTGAAGACACAAAGATTAGATCGGGAATAGTTTCTTAAGTGAACTTTACACATAAAACATTTTGTTAGAAAAGAAAGAGTAAATTCATATTCACTGCTTAATAAATAATAATTAAAAATAGCAGCAGAAAACAACAGATATATTTCTTTAGATGTTTTCCCTACTGACATTTTTCAGTTGACCGTTTTGCCATTTTGCTTATATTTCAAGACTCTTTGAAAAAGTAACCTTTCAATTTATGCTAAAGAGTTTGGTGATATTTTAACTTGTTTTTTATTTTCATTGTTTTTCTATTACTTTTCATTTTCAGTACCTGCAATAAAATTTGCAACTTAACTCTTTGAAGACAACAATAAATTTGTAAATATTTTTAAAACTGTACTACTTGACAGGGATTTTATGTTTTTTGCACATATCCACAATTTAAGAACAGAAATGATAGTATTTGCAAACTTCTAAATTTTTCTATCATTTCTGTTTAATGAATGAAGACATCAGTGGTATCTGTTTTGTAAACCTCACCTCAGAATTGGTAAAGATCGGATCATTTATAAATTCACACTTTAAAATGATTTTTTTTTTATCACTTTAATATGCAGTTACTCTGCCTAAAACTCTTCTTTACAAAAGGATCACTGAAACAGGATCAGTCCATCATTGGCAATTTATTTCTTTGCATTTGTAAAATTTGCACCCAATGGAGCCAATTTAATGGCATCAGATATAATTTGTTAACTGAGAGAATGTTTAATGTATTTGAGAGGTGAAGCATCTTTCTGAGAATAGTTACATCAATAGCTACATCAAATGTCTGTGTAGCTAACTGATTTCTTCTGTCCAACTGAAATATAACAAAAAAGCACTTCTTAATTATTTGATGTCATTGGTCAGTAAGTTCAACAGGATTATTTGTAGATGCAACACACTAAAAAGTGGCACAAACACTTTGCACAAAGAAATCAGCTTGCCGACTGATGTTTTATAGTTCTTGAACTATAAATACAAATATCATGATGTATGTTGTTGTGTTTACACACTGAAAAAAGTGATAATCCCATAATTGACTGATTTTTGCATCATTAAGACAAACTACTGCAGACATAGATCAATACTGAAATAAGAGTATCATCTATAACCCTACCTTTCAAAACAAAGAGTTTATAGTAATGACATTATTATTATTATTATTAGCTCTCTCTAAAAAGCAGATGTTTCATTGAGTTAAGTGAATTTCCAAAAAAGGTTGCAACCTCTCGATTCAGAGATCAATACCATGTTGTTAGAAAGCATTTCGAATCTCTGTTGTGGCCAGTTTGATATTTAAACAGTTCTCCTCTGCTGAACTGAACAAATCATCTAAGTATTACACAAACCGATTCTCCCTCTTCACAACAGATGGGTTATAGTTTAGAGACAGAAACATGCAAAGGTTTCCATACCCTTTGAAATTTTCTACATTGCCTATAAGTAAAGCCACAGGCTTCAATACCTTTATTTTACTTGAATCGACCAAAACAAAGCAATGTGTAACTGCAAAATACAAGGAACTGGATTAATGGCTTTCTAAAAAAGTCTGGACTAGACCATGGACGTGTTTTGATCTCAACTGTCCCACTGTTATTCCGGCTGTATGTTTTAGGGTCATTGTCTTGTTGTAAGCAAATCCTGAGTTCCAACAGGTTTTCTTCCAGAACTGCCCTGCATTTAGATCCATCCATCTTCGCATCAGCTCTGCCCAGTTTCTATGTCTGAAGAAAATCATCCCCACCACATTTCACCTGTGTTGATTTTCCACCATGTGCATAGTTTTGAATGTGAAGTTTAATTTTGGTCTTCTGTGACCAAATCAGACACCCTTCTCCTTTATTGGTACTTTCCCAAAAGGGCCAGGATTTGTTGGAAGTTCTTCTCCCAACAAATTCAGATCTCTACAGTTCCTGTTACCAAAGTCAGTTTGATTTCTTCTCTGTTCAGTGCTACGCCACACCCTGACAGCTTAGGTAGATGGCCAAGTCTTGCTAGATTTAGTTATGATAAATGTTTTCCATCTTCTGATGTCTGTAACATAGCATGTGGAGATGTTCAAAACCTGTGAAATTGTTTTATAACTTAAACTTGCTTTGAAGCACATCCCAAATATTTTCCTGCTCTTCCTGTGTCCCTTGTTCTTCATCCTGTTTCATGACAAAAGGGCCTTCTTATCCAAACCGGTTTCAGTTCTTTGTGTTTCCACTGAAAAAGTTAAACCTCTGGCCCCAAACAATTTAAATGTTGACAAAACCCAGTTTGATGGTGGACCAGAGGAAACCATCAGGACATAAGAGGCGGACAAATGGCAAACGAACAATCCAAAACACCAGTGTTTCAAAGCCATCATGTTTATGATGGCGGTTTTAGGGTGGTAGAAAATCAAACCGGTCCTTTGACCTGTTTTAAATTTGACCAATCATCTTTGGCTGGTCAAATTTAAAACATAAATCCTTAACAGCACAGCACTTCACAATAATGAAATGCCAGTTAATCAGAATACCACAAGCTAACTTTGCAGAGTTTAGGTAAATGGGCCTTATAAGCTATCCTTATTATCTACTGGTAGTTTTGATAAAACTTCTTATTAAGTTGTGCTTAACCTTCTTTTCAGCATTTTTAGTGTGTATGAAACATTAGCTGATTAAGTTTGTGTGTTATTCACAAGCATTGCCTTTTTGTATAAAACCGTGTTAACTTAAGGCAACAGTTTGTGAAACTGGGGTAAATAATATGTTTTGTATTTTTAAAATGTTTTCATCCACTATGATCCACCACAACAACAAAAAATAAACAAGACATTTATGATCAAAAATCAACTAGATGAGAAGTTTATGACGTGGCTCTTGTGTGGCAGAGAATCAAACCGGTTCTTTGACAGAATCAGACCTGGCTAACACCAGTTCCAGTGAAGGACTAGAGCCTCTAACAAATTTGATCATTTCTTGTAGACTTAAGAACAAGTTACATGTACAGCATTTCTTTAAAAAACTAAATAAATTTAGTACTTTGGGCACCAATTACACCCCTGCACCTTCCTGGTTATTTCTCTGCAAGCTTGGAAAAACATATTTCTAGCATTTCCCACTTCTTATCGGCATATGCTTCTTGACCTCTGTCAGGTGGCTTGGAAGTGCAGGTGAAGACATTTTTGGGTCTTTCCAAAGACTCAAATTGCTCCTGAAGCCACGCCCTTGTTATCTATGCTATGTGCTTTGGGTCATTATCATGTTAGATAAGAAATTGTTGCGAAAGTTTGTATAATATGCATTAACTGCATATATGCATGACATTCTTTCTCTTCTGTTGTCTTTTCTGAACATCCTTTCCAAAAATAAATCGTCAGTGACTTTGAAAATGTGGTCATTTTCTTCAGGAAATCATCTTTATGTGTTTCTTTAGGATCACACAAATCAAATGTTCCACCATCAATTCTTCAGGCTTACGCTTTTTCAGGATTTATTACCAAATATCACAGTCCATGAAAGCCATTCATAAGCCAACTCTAACCTTGTTTTCTCCTGTTTAGTTGTTATTTATGGGGTGTATTTGAATTTGTTTTGCTTTGTAATGTCTTCTGTCCCGATATTTTTATGTTTTCTTGAACTAATTGGAATTTTGGCATTTACAACCATCTCAATTTGTTTTGAATTGATCAAGCTATACACAGACATGTTTTACCTTAATGAAGGTAAAATGAAGGAGTGAAGGAGTTCTCCTTTTAAGTGTTTCAACTCTTATCTTGTTAGATTCATACTTCCTGTCAATCAAACAGGTAAACAGCTCATGAAAGTGTTTAGGTTCTGTTTAGACTAATTTGCATAGTCAGGTTTGCAGGTATTGTTTCAGGAATACAAATTACAAGATTATGTAGTATTTTATTTTGCTACTTGACCCAAAGAAAGAAGCATCATAAATGGCAACAATGTCATTTAGTTTTAAAGTGTATGGTACAAAGTCAGAAAATGTATTTCCAATCAATATTATTATGGGTTTATGGTACATTAAACGCATGGTTTATTATACACGATTGTAGCTAAAGAATATATACTTTTAAGAAAATCTTAAGATTACTTAACACTTAGTATGCATTCAATAAATTTTAGGAGATATTTGAGCAGAAGACCTAGGGAAAGTTAATCCATAAAAGGATTCCAAATTTTGCCCAAAAAGCTGTGGACAAAATGGTCATCTTATCTTAGGTAACTTTGATATCACATGTAGACTTAGATATCTTTGGTGAGTCTCTGACTTTATTCAGGTTGTTGCTAGTTTTAAAGCTGTCCTAAATGTCAACAGGAATCCCTGTTATCTGTTAAAATCAAATAAATTCATGTAAGCTAAATAAAGTGGTTTTAGCATAAACCTATTCCTATTTCCCTCTGTGGTCAGAGTCTAGTAAAATATTGTAGTTAACATGTTAACCCAGATGTGTTTTGTTTGTGGTTTTCTTCTGAGTATGGCAGAAAGTATGTTTACGAAACTTTTGCAGCATGTTAACATTGTTTAAACCTTTGCAAAATATGTCCCGACAACTCCAATCTCTGATTTAAAAAGTCCCTATATGTATCTTGCCTAACTAGTCAGAGCAGAAGACTGGCTACCTTATGTCTGTAGTGGCATAAAAAAGGCCATTTATACCAAAACATTTTCAGAATGTGTTTTGGGCGACAGAGTAGTTTAGGGCCAGTTATTTGTGTTTCAAACAATGTCAGAAATGATCGGGGTTACCAGGCCACCAAGAAAAAAGTATGAAAAGCATGAATGAAAAAGTCTGTTGTATTTTTCCTTAAAAAAGAAAAAGAAAGATGAATGTCAATGAATATCTCATTTCAACAACTTCTAAAATAATTCAAAGGTATATGAATGGTGCTTATGTGAATTCGATGAGGTGAATTTTCATTTTTTCAATTAATATTTTGGTATAAATTTTATTCAGTATTTAGCTATGGGCACTCATGATTATGTTTGAATGTATAAACAGGTTGAACTTTTGCAGCAAAGTTGCATGTCATGTAAAACAGTCATACATGTAGCAGCTCAGGGAACAGCGCGAGTAAGAAAGGAGGTTCATTTATGAACAGATGTGACATTTCTGCTTAAGATTTGTCTACAAGTTTGTTGCAGACAAACTTAAGGACCTAGAACTATTCCCTATCAGACAGATGGCTAATTACAATCTTACGAAATGTTAAATTGTTTTATTTGAATATTAGGCTGTTCTGATTCACATTTTCTCACCTTCCAAACACACAAATCCAGCTATTTTGTAAATATAATTATTTTAAGTATGTAAAATATATTTTTAAACACTTCATTACTATGAAATTATATTTTTATAATACATTTCTCCACAGAGGTTCCCATAACTTTTAAAATCTTCTCTCACAGATATTATAAATTTTGAAATACTACGAATATTAAATTTGGTCTACTCTATGGGTGTTTTTCTTTTGGCCAGTAGAGGGTGCTTGTGTGTTACCATCAGCTGATCTAGACATCTTCTATGAAGTGATTAAATTATCAAAGAATTACTTGGAACATTGATTCAAGATATGTACGCCATGAAAGCATGTAAAAGTAAAACACTTTGCAATGCAACCAATATAAATCTAACACATTCTAGAACATGTGCTCTGTAAAATAAACAAAAGGCTGCCAACACTGACCCTCATCAACAACAGTCAAGCTTTTCCCATTACAACTGCTTTGGATTAATTTTTTCAAATTGCACAGAGGAAAAGCAAAACAAAGTGTCAGCTTTTACTTCAGGAAGTACAATGAAAGAAAAACTCATTCAAGTGCCCTTTCTGCACAGAAGCTACACTAGTTAATTTCACAGCACATAATGGAGACTGGAGATGTAGGCGTGTGTACAATTGATCTACATCACCCTCAAACTTTTTTACAGCTTGTGATTTAAAAAGAAAACTAACTGCACTTATTGTTTAGACTGAAGTACATGGATCTACACTTGACATGAGACAAGTCATGATTTACCCAAAACAAACATTAAAATCACAAACCGATCATTTGTTCTTGCTCTTTTATAAATGACCTATTAATAGTTAATATCTATAGCAATTCTTTAATATTTAACATTTCCTGGCACAGACAATGCATCCTGTCCCTGTCAGTGATATAATACAGTTACAAGTCAACAAAAACTTTTCTTTCAGGGTTGATGTTGCGTTTTGCTCTGAAGAACGTGGTTTAGCACAGTCAGGAGACGGAGCAAAACCAAATAACACCACAAGTAAAGTCAATGGGGAAATTAACAAAACAGAAAAATGTCTGTTTATATAGCCACAGTGACTATTGTATACATGAAAATGAATTGAATTCTTAAACTTTTACATGCTAAACTTTGTCACAGTGGTATAACCAAAGCGTTGTACAACTACAATACAAATATAACTTCTGACAAAGTATTAGGCACATGCTATCGCAAATAGTCACAACAATGCAGTTCTTCCAGATTACTTAATTTATCAGATTTGTCATGTCTTTGTAATAAATATGTAAAAAATTTTGCTTTACAGTAGAGAACGCATGGGTTGTATTTAAAGACAATAAATTAAATTGATACATCTTTCCTGTGATTTGATATATGTCTAATTCTAAGACCTGGTGTTTTAATATGAGCAGAAAAGCAACAATTACTCCTACTATTATTAAACAATAATCATAACAGAATGCTTATGTAAAATATATCCATTATTTTTATATACTCAGACGCAAAAACAAAACAAATACGTTTTTAGATTCTTAACAAAGGCAGTTTTACATTTTTGTTTTGCTTTTAGTAGAAAAACACTAACAAGCTGCTATTAATCATCCAACCCTTTGAATACTACCAGCAACAATTGTTGCCTTGCGTCTCTTTTTTTTAAACCTCATCTCTTTTTTTTAAACCTCTGGAAAAAGTGTTGCTCTAGTTTTGTGTAGCTAATTGAGGTGTTAAAATAAGTTATTTATTCTAATCAATATCAACTTCATGTAGCGAGCATGAATGGTCACATGGTCAGACCCTTTTATTTCCTATTACTGCTGAAGGTAAATGGCCGTCTCAAACTTGTACAAGAGGAAGTGGGTAAAATACTTTAATGAACTGATTTATCTGAAATGTTTTGTACATATATTCTCTAAAAGATCTTCTATTAATATACAAATGAGAATTTTATGTCTGCATGCATCTTTTGAGAATGAGAAGAGAAATAGAAGAATGGCGATATTTGTTGTCGCTAGCATACCACATTGCTATGCTAGGTGCCAAGAGTTCGGCTGTTTATTTTATTTCATTGGCTTTTTCCACACAGCTTAAAACTACCAGATGTTTTAGCTCTTCTACACCTGAAAGAACCCCAAATTGATGTGTGCTACATTACAATCATTTCTAGTGTTAAAAAAGATGCAACTGAAAGTGACAGTGATAACGACCGCTCGGATAGAGTTCCAAGCCGAAGCAGGCCATTTGCCTGCTAGACTGTTGTAGGGTGAAGCAGAAGTGACCTAACCGAATAATAATGATGATATTAATATGAGTCTGGACCTAGCCACAAACTTCCTCCACTCACATCCCATCCGCCCATTTGCCCCCATCCCTCATCTCTCACTCCTGCAACATTTTGTGTTAGAAGAAAAACATCACCACTACTTGGTGAGTCTCCCACAGCATGAAGGCAAATGAAAGAAAGTTCCCTGTGATAAATGAGACCACAAGACCAAGAAAATGATGCCCTGAGATCAATGATACCCCAAAAGGCCAGAAAAAACCCAGAAAATGACCGGGATGATGGTGAGTCTCCTAGAGTGCCAAGCCGAAAAAGAAGGTGTCCTGAAGATACTGATGCTCTACAAAAAATGCCCAGATAAAAATGAAAAATGAAACTTTGCAACCCTCCCCCCCAAAGAAAGACATAAAAAAAAACCCTTAAAAACTGGGTTTTTAAAAAGTCACAATTACCAGCCACATCCAATATTCCAGTTTGTGACCTATGGCCCACCGCAGATTTTATTAAAGAAACTAAACGCGACCTTGTTGATTTGTTCGTGTTGACATATCCCCCCAATCGGAGGGAGCTCTCAGTTGAAATGTTAAATGCCTATTCAATACAAACCAAAGGGAAGGTACTTGATCTGGACATGGATGTGATTCTGCCCACTTCTGGCTTCAATGGAGGTACATGTATTGGTCATATGACCATCATGTCTAAAGTGAAAACATCTCAATCGCAACAAGCAACTGCTTTCATGAAATAATGGCCCCAACTCATCAGGTGGATAAGTTAAAGGCAGCAGACAACCCTTTCTACGAAATGCTGCCCATCTTCAGTCCACTGAGATTCCTACAGAAATTACGACATATTCATAACTGCTATTCATTGATGATACTCTTATTATAGCAAACAAGGCTGCAAACCGTTTATTTGGGAATTTGGATTGAAGTCATGGAGTCTTGTTTTACCCACAGTGTCCATGTTTCACATGGAGCCCTATTGTGAAGTCCACTCAAATCTTCTTGATGTGAATGTAGTGTTTGGTCTGGCAGAACAGGCAGAAGTTCCTCCAAGGTGCTCATTTGTGCATGGTAACCTTTTCACTTCACTTATCCTCACTGAGGAAATGACCAAACAAGGTTTTGGGTCCCTTGGTCCATTGAGACACTGATGTATGCATGATGTGCCATAATATGTTTATGCATCTAAAGCACTTTGTCTATTTATAACCATACTTTGTTATTATAGGTTATGCATGTTATTGTAATTCTCATTTTAAATATGTGTAAAAAAGGAAAATTAAAGTTATAAAACTATGTAGTTTCCCACTGGTAACCATTGCTGCTATGTGTAAAACCTACACTTTCACTAACAATACCAACATAAATGTTTTTTTTTTTTAAATATTGTGTTAAGAGAGTTTTAAGGATTGAATGAACGCACTTATTTTGCGATGGAAAATGTAGGATTAAACATGTATATTAGTCAGGGTACCTACTCAGGTTGCCAGGCAGTCACCTGCCAACTATAGTTTTAATATTGTGACGGATCTTTATTTTTAAAGTCATGAAGGGCATTATTTTTTGTGACTCAATAGTTGGAAGGATTTGATTATTTTTTCCCTTGTGGGAACGGAAAGCGAGCAGTAGCCATCTCGTGTGGCTATACTTACCCATACGAGTGTGGGCAAGTATTGCACTACTGGTGTGCATCGTGTAACTCATAATATACTGATAACCAGCCCATCTATATTGAGTATATTGACTTACTAACTTCACATAAATATATACAGCTATTGTTTTTCTATTTTACAATAGCAATTGTATTTTTGCATTTTACCGATTTTTGATTCTTTCTTGTATGTTTTACTGTATTTCGAAAAAAAAATATGATATTGTGTATTGTGTGATTATTAGTATTGTTACCTTTAATTGTGTTTGAGACAATTATCAAGCAAAATCTAGGAACTCCTCAAATCTATAACAGATGAAAAACTTCAAATGATCTCAGATCTTCTTGTCTCCTCAGGAATCTCCAATAAATTGCATGCTGAGCTCTACAGATCTTTTCACAAAACAAATGCATTGACATTGAAGAAAAACTGTGAAATTTCTCTTCTGATTTTATTCATTTTGAATTTTTGAATTTAAGCCCTACTGAGGTGTGAGATTAACAGCGGATATTCACCTTTTTAGCTTTAGATAACTACTGACTTTTGATGATATTGTAACAAGTTCAAAATCTGAGATGTTTAATTGATAGTAACATTTAAAATGGTTGGGTTTTAAGGCTGAAAATATTTTGTGGATACTGAGCATTTGATAAATATGACAACCTGATATAAATAATCTAGTTTGTATGCTTTTATAAATTTCATGTCTGATCAACCTCTTGACATGTTAGTGCTCTACGTTGTGGATGTTGGAAACCAGAATCTCCTTAATGCATTATTTAAAAAGTGGATCTACTCTCACAAAAGAATAGCAAATTACCACATCTGACAGGGTGTATTATGTAAAATGAGTTGGGTTGCATTGCTTTTTGCTGTATATACTGATGGAAAAGAAACATGTAGTTGGCATAAGGACCATAAAGCAATATTAGTGATCATCTAAAAAGATCACATGGAGTGCTTTGATTCACCAGGACAAAGCTTCTGCTCGCTGCCCCTGTGATCACATTTGTTCAGGGTAGATCATGGAGTGAAGACGCTGTCTCAGGTTGTCTCATTCCTTGATGTCCACCCCAGCGAGAAACTGTGCACCGTGTTGTTGTACCACAGCTGGAGACTTGACCGATTCCTGCCAGGGACCAGATGTTCAGTCGGGATCCTCTTCAGGATGTGCCAGCACTTCACAGCTGCACACCCAGAGGCTCAGTGGTTCCACAAGGTGCTGAGCAGAGAACAGGTTGTCCCTTTGGTTATGATACACTGCAGGACAACTGGTGTTGTGGGGAAAGTTTTCTTTTTGCCATCAGTATATATCAAGACTCTGCCAATTCTGCAAGAATATTAGGATCCGAGGCAGGACCCTGATGTTATTGTAATTAATCTGTTTATTTTAACAAAGGGGTATCCCATCAAATGTTAAATAGATGTGCAATTCTGGCTGTTTGACCAGCTGAGTGTACAAGCATCAACAGTAGGCACATCAGTACCTACTTGAGTTTGAGGAGTGATCATTAAAAAAAAAAAATTAAAAAGAAAAAATATTAAAAGCTGACCCTGGTAAAAAATAATTTTAAAAAATCTCAAAAAACTTCAGAAAAAGTAGTTGGCAGCAGTCCGTGTGTGTATATGTAAGAAATATGTATGCCGTCATGTATTTGAGTAGAAAATACTCAAAGTACTTTGACACAGCTTACATTGCTGTATTCATGTCATCACTTGAGAGCAAAGTTGGCTTATTGTCATCCAACCTCAGCTTTTCAACACACCCCGTCCACGCCGAGATAAAAATGGTGCTCTGCTCCAGCCGAGGCTTGAATGTATAAACGATCTGTTGCTCATCCCTGAGGCTAATCAGGAGGACAGCCTTTCACTGGTGCAGACAAGTCTTCCGTCAAAAAACTCTAATTCGAACAGTGTATACCAGATTTATGTACCATGTGTAGAAACAAACTCTTCCTGCTCGAAAGCAGCTCTATAGTCAGCCGAAGACTTTCTCCATCCATTTTGAAGAGAGATGTCTACTAAGTTTACTGGAAGCGTGAACAGCATAATGTGAGATTGTGTTTATCAAGAAAGCTGCTTTGAGACGGCATGAACATGGGGAGTTTTAAAATACAGAAGCTACGTGTATGCAGTGAAGCATCTAATGCAACAAAACACTTCAGTTGCACTTGGATTGTGTTTAAATGTAACCTCAAAATATATCAGGAAAAACGTTGCCTGTTGGTGGCATCAGGTTGCTAAACAGTAAGTACCTTCTTAAAAATATACTTCATCAAAGGAAGCAACTCTGAAGAAGAACAGAGACTGACCATCAGTGAATTATATAGCATAAAGAGGGAGTTTAAATTGCAATCTGAAATTAAACATTATTAACTAAACATTTATTTAACCTTTTGGGAACTGGACAGGAAATGTGTCTCCCTAATATGAAACCTTAAAATGTAGGAATATCTTCTAAAAGCATTTAAAGCCCTCAAAACCTTTCACATAACTTGGTTTTTAAAGTTTTTCACACATAAAATCTAAAAAAATGTGGCATGAATTAGGTTTTTTTTGTTGTCCTGGTGTCAATAATTTGTATAATATGCTTATTGTGATATGTTACATTAATTTTTTAACGCCTAGAAATAACATTTATTTTCCTAATTTGAAAAATAGCTCAAACTCAGTCTGACTGGATGGATGGACGAGATCTGGATTTAAATCTGGACTTTGACATTCATTTAGTAGTATTATGTATTGTAAAACTGGTGATAAATTGTGCAACAACAAAATAAAATCGTACTGTAAATATTTACTGTATGTTTAATTTACTTTGAGAGCTTTCCCAGGCTTTTTGTATGAGGTGTGAGCTTCATAAATGCACAAAAACCGTACAGTCACAAAAAAAAACCCGCTGTCACAATCAAGAACGAGGAAAATTGCTGCAAATTCTGTCTGAAAGTGATTAGCGAGTTAAGTTTAGCATGCAGATTTTGTGCATAGATTCATCCCTAGGGCTTCCAACGAGCCGGCAGAAACGTGTGTCAGGGATCTGACCTTTATGTTGTAAGAACATGTTTACTTTTTAAACTGAAAACGAAGCAAGAGAGTAGCAATATTTCTCATAAAGCAGCTGTCGAACTTGATTAAGATATTGTAAGAGCAAAAGGGAAACACTGTCACTAAGGAACATTTCTGATTGAAACGCAGACAGCAGGCCTGAGCAACCTGTCTGCACTTTTCTCTTGAATGAAAGTTAAACATGGGGGCACAATATAAAGATCAAATATAAAATCCTATTGCAAAACTTTAGGAAAGGTTCTTGATAGTTTTACTGGTCATATGATGAGTGATGCTCCCCCCCACCACCAAAAAAAAAGGAAAGTTGTATCCAACATGTGAGGTTTTTTTCATTGTTCAAATGATCCTTCAAAGTTGAGGTTTATAGAGAGCTTGGGAGTTTAAAAGTGAAATGAAGTTGTATCAACACAGAAATTCAGAAGTAACCAGGCGTTTTGTTTTAGGGTTTACCTAATATGATGCATCAAGACTCTCTCAACACAACATTTTTGGTATTTAAATCCAAGAGCAACAATAAAATTGAACATACTTACCCAGAGCTGACCCCTTCTACTTGTCAGTCATCCATGAGAGTAAATGTATATGTACAGGGAATGTGTGTTTGTTTTATGTAGCCAATATATTTAAAGGGAAGGACAGCTCTATAGTATCTGAGGAGGTGCTTTGTGCATGGTGAATAAACTGCCTGAATGTGTACGAGTACTGAGTGGTACATACACGTGGTGTTTAGGTTAGATGACGGTATGGAAGTGGACTGAACATCTGTGAGATTGGGGTCACAGGTTTTAGGAGAAGCGGACGGCTCCTCCCGGTCTGCCTGATCTTCCTCCGCCTCCACCTCATCAGTAACTTCCACAGCTTTTCTTGCCAACCTCTTAGATGTTCGACACGAGCTTTCAGCCTGGATGGAATATTTTAAAACATATCAGCGTCAAAGATCCCACCCGTTATCTACAAAACAACTTTTTCTTAACTCTAAAATACTTCACCTAGTCAAGGTGTTTACTCACCTTTACTGCAGCTTTTCTCTGAGGTCGTCCTTTGGATTTAGGCACCTTAGGGCTGGAAAGAGTCTTCATGGTGATAGCAGCATGCTGAAGGATGCAGTCGGTGCCACAGTAAACCGAGTCCGGCAGCGCTGGTTTTGCGCAGCCAGGCCCAGTGCAGAGAGGGAACGAATCATCTGCCTCCATTTCACACTGAGGGTCAGATTCCGCTTCAGTTTTTGTTTCCCCCTCAGCTTCAACTTCAGCTTTTGATTCCACCTCAGCTTCAACTTCAGCTTTTGATTCCACCTCAGCTTCAACTTCAGCTTTTGATTCCACCTCAGATTCAGCTTCAACTTGAGGCTTTATCGCAAGAGCCTCCCTCTCTTCTTCTTCCTCCTTCTCCTCTACTAAAACAGCCTCCTAAACACAGATCACCAACTTAAATGCAGACTCATTCAAATTTGTCATACTTATGCTAAATCTTAAAATAAATCAGAGCAAAATTCAAAAACATCTATCATTTTCATTTAACTTCACTCTGAACCTTTTGTTGAATGGATAACAATCCAAACTAAATTCAAACCTTGACAACTTGCTGCTGCTCCTCTTGTGGCTCCGTCTCCACAGCAGGAGGACTCAGTGTCAGACATTCAGGAAAGCTAAGGTCTGGCTCGAGGTGCGACTCTAGTTGGATGATGCTCTGCCTCGTCGTAGTGCAGGTTAAACACATGTAGTCTTGGTCTCTCTCCTCTATCGTCCCATCCTGTGTTTCACTGATACCGACACATGCGCTATGAAACCACTCCTGGCAGCTGCTACAGCAGATCATAAACCTGAAAAACGGACGTTTTCAGGAAGTGAAACAGGCATAAAAAACAGGAATGCAAATCTCTCAGCTAAGAGACTTTACCTCTTAATGTGCATTTGGCTGCAGACGAAGCACATGGCGCTGAAGTCCTGTCCCTCGCTCTCTGTTATGCTGGAAATCTCTGCTATAATCTCACCCTGATTCTTGTCTTCCTCTCCTTCCACCTCATCTGGTGCATCATCAAACTGGCCGTGAGTTATGGCGCCACTTTGATTAAAATCGCTGTCTAGGATTACGCAGCCTGTGCTGACAGACTGCAGTGCAGCATTCAGAGTTATACCAAAGTGGGCAGATGTTGATTCCATCTCAGGAGGGATCTGTGGGTCGATCTGGATGCCGTCTTTGGGTAAATCCTGCTGCTCGTCTGCGTTAACAAGCACCACTTCATTGTCTGTTTCTTCGTTGACCGCCATGATGGACTGAAGCACCGCTGCTCTGCCTCGGCCTCTTCCCTTACCTTTCCCCCTTCCTCTGCCTCTACCCCTGCCTCTCCCTCTCCCCCTGGCTTTTCCTCTTCCACCATTCCCACCTCGAGCTTTTGAGTCTCCCTGCCTGCTACTTCTGGCCAGCTGCTCTTTAATTTGCATCAGAGATTTTTCATCACTGTCCTCTTCCTGACTGGAAATCACCACAACATAATTGCTCTCTCTTTCTCCGACATTGGCAGGAGCAACAGGCGGTGTGACCTCCATGTCATCCAGGTCATCAGCGGTCTCGTTTTCTTCTACAGGCTGTGGATCAGTGGGCTCAATTTCATTAGCGGGCTCAAAGAAACTAGGAACTGCCAGGGCATCTGTCAACGACAGGCCTTCGTTGCCACCAAGCAGAGAGAACGCTGTGTGGAAAGCAGAGCCAAAGTCCTGCCATAAGCTGGGATCAAAGCTCCCTCCAGCAGAGGTCTCTGGTGCCTCCTTGCTGTCCTCTGACGCAGGGGAGGAAGGGGCAGACCACTGCAGGTCCTCTATCACACTCCTAGCTGTTCGAGTAGTTTTCTGCTTGGTGTCTTCTTCCATGTTCGTCTCTGGCGCCTGGTTGGTTCTTCGGCTTCTGCCCCTTCGAAGCGGCAGGGTATTGTGGGTCAGGTCTCCGACCTCCTCCATGAACTCCCGTTTAGCAATGGTTGTCCTTCTGAAGCCCCAGGACTTTTTAACCTGCGACAAGGACGGCCTGGCACCAGAGTCCACCCCACCTGATTGGCTCTGTTCATCTACAGGGAAAATAAATGATCAAAAATAGAACCAACACCGTGATATTTTAGCCGTTTAGGAAACTCCTCCACGAACCTGTTGTACCCGAGTCACCATCGTCATTAACTGCATTGGTCTTTTCTATTGTGTCCATGCTGACATCAGTAGCCAGCAGTCCTATTCACAAACAATTTAAGTTAAAACATCATCTCAGTAGCAGCATTATGCATCAATTTATATCCCCTTCAACAACAAACAATTAAAACCATTGTTTTTTTAGCTGCTATAAGGTAATAGAGTTCTAGGAGTCCAATAAATAGCTACAAATAGGATGTAAATTTAGACTTATGTGGGTTTGACCTGGGATCTGACGCTCATATTTCCTGAGTTAATTGTGCCTAAGAGAATAAAAATATGAGCAAATTGAAAAATGGACTTTTATAAATTTTGCAAACTAATCAGGTTACATTACAGGCCTGATTTGAGCATTTCTATCAATAAATATTGCTATAAATTATGAAAAACACAATGATGTGATACTGAAGCGAATTGGTATGAAGTAGTTTGTGGAAGTAGGAATAATAAAATGGCAACACATGCCAAATGAGAAGAAGAATTGACCTAGGCCAGGTTTCATTTTGGTTAGTTACTGTGACAAAAAGTTTTTTTTATTTAAATAAAATATTGATAAAACAAGAATCTGAAAGTAATTCTTATGAAAATGGATTATTATAAACAAAAATGTTTTGAAATAAAACTATTTATACAAGCCTAATGTTTTTAAGATGGTTTTCCTTTTTGAGGGAAGCCATTTAAAAAACTGCTTACATCAGATGAAACATAAAGGACAACTGAGCTCTATTTTATAGGGAAGTGGTGTTTTTAATTTACCCTTGCAAAAGTAAGTGAAGATGTTCCATTTTGAGAAAAATATCTGGTAAACTTTCAGCTGTAAGTAGGCAAAGAATCTGCATGCTGCAGTAATCTGTGCAAGGCTGGCCTTTCAGGTTTAACCCCAAATGTGGATTCGGCATGAAAACGACACATAATGATTCATTTTGCAGTCTGTACTTTGAATACACGTTATAACCTCGATGTTAATGTTAATTAAACCTATGACCCTTGTGTCTGGACTACATTTCATCATGTTATTTACCAGAGCAGAAACAGTGTGGCGCTAGTATTTGTTCATACCCCTTAACGACATTAAAATGAATTTTGAACGTCGATAACACTAGTTAGGTAAGTAGTAATGAAACTAGTCTTCTAAATTTAAATAATAGACCTCCAGCAGCTTGAAACCGCAAAAATAAAACCATTTATCTGCTCTCTCGACAACATAATCGCGTTATTCCGTTAGGCCACAGGGGAGAATGGCTACTAGTTAAAAGCGTCCGACGTTGTTGTCTGTAGCTAACTTAGCTAGCCGTGACGGTGAACTGGTAACAAAGGACTACATTTTAAAGCAAACTATATTTGATAATGCTGTCTGCGAACACCAGAAGCAGACAAGAATACAATACCTTGAAGTATATTATACTGTTTTCCAGTAGTTGTTAGATTCGTTCAGCTACCGTGCTAGCAAGGGATTCCATTTTCTTTGCTCTACTATTTGGAATCTCGCGAGATTTCGCCAGAGGCGGAAGCAGTGTTGACGCTGCATCCATCTCATTATTGAGTGGGAAGTGTTCCTTGAAAATTGATTGTTTTCTAATTTAGTTTTTCGAATTTAATCATCTCTAATAGGCATGTTATACTTAGTTTTATTGATAGTAAAAAAATTATGCAATGTAATGTCCATTTTATTCATAATAAAAATAGCAATGTGGCATTATTACTAAAAGAGCAAATCACATTTTTAAAAATTATTTGAAAGCGTGAAATTTATAAATTAAATCCTACATTGTACAACCAAACCTGATTAAGCGTAAGTTATAATAATTTTTTGTAATAAGTTCTACTTTGCATTGTAAAAATCTTAACGTGGAAGAGTTTATGTATTTTTGATATAAAACATGTCCTTTTTCAAGAGAACTGCACGTTAGCACTTAAATCTCGCTCCTTAAAGATCTGCGTGAGTTCGGTGGGAAAGAACTTTAATGGCCTACTCAAAGCCATAACATTAATGGAGTGAATCTTTGAAATTAATTAAAACTACAGACCATGACTTTTAATCACACATAAGTGTCTGACATCACTATTGCGCTTCAGGAAAAATGGTCAAAATTCTATAAAATGAGCATTTCATCTTGTGAGGTAACCGGCAAGAAATATTTCTCTTATCTTTTTTTTTATATATATATATATATATATATATATATATATATATATATGTACATGGGTCTAAAGAGTGAGTCAGCATAATTTTAGATCAGATCATATGACTTAAGAATGGTGTGCCAGTCATGTTCATATATTTAAAGATAGGTGAGAAAATATTTTTGGCAATATCCAGCACCTCTTTCTTACAGCAGCAGCAGGACATTCACGGTAAATCAACATGCCATACTTTTTTTTGGAGTCCCTCAGTTCATAATTGTCAAAACCCTTCCTGTGTGACTGACTTAAATAACTTCTGCAAAGAAGAGTGGCTCATAAAAATAGAATAAAATGAATCACCAGTTTAGCAAACAATCTTAACTTTTGAGGAAGTCGTTAATCCATATATGTTTGTCTTCTTTTGCAAACTGCTTTTTGAATTTACTCAGTTTGGTAAGCTGAAACATCTAAGCAAGAAAATACATTTGTACTTTTTGCTTACATTTTCATTCTTCATATTGTAATATAGAGGAATCCAACAGTCACCAAATAACTTGAAACTTTCCCATGTAAATTCCTGTTTCCTTTTGTTCTAAAAAAAAAGATTTTGTAAAATGCAGCAACGGCAATGCCAGGGTGCTCATGCAGCTTCTTTGCTTTTTGGTTTTACCACCAATTTACAATTGGATGATCAGTAACTTACATATCAAGTAACTTATATAACTTCTATATGCAGTATTTGCAACACTGCAATAGAAAGAAAATGTGTTTTCATATCCGTCCAAATCAAATAATTTGAGAAACTTCTTCACAAGTCCATTTATTCTTTTTACAATATGTAAACAGTAACAAGACAGAGATCAACACAAACATGCTGACAGGAAATATATGGCTGAAAAAGCAATATATATTTATGTCTACTCAGATGGGCGCATTTTTGATTGGATTTACATCTGCTTTGGGTAACTGGCTACACAAAGACTTCACTAAGAGCTGACATTCATGTGAAGAAGTTTCATTTCAAATAACTTTTCTCAACACATAGAAATGTGATTGCAATAAACATACTATAAAAACATGTAACACTATAAATATTGTTCAGGTATCTTCTTACAAAAGCTGTACAGTTTAAATTTTTTAGGCTTTTTAATAAATCAGATTTTGTTTTTTGCTTTTTTTTCTCCATTTTATATGTCTGGCTATATAACACAAAACTACAATACAAAACTGGTATGAAACCAAAACGCCACCACTGACATGAAGCAGACATGTTGGACTGAAATGTGTCGTTTAAACCTGAACTACTCGACATTAAGCAAGTGTGGTTTAAACCAAAAGAAAAGAAAAACATAAATCAGTCTAAGTATTTGTGATGGCACCATAATCATTGTGTATAACTGTTGAAGGCTGTTTCAAGTGTTTTGTCTCACAATATGGAGAGCAATTAAAACAGCAGCAAAGTCCTGTGGAGCAGCAATGAGAGAGGAAAATGAGGAGATTATCCTGTTGGTTGATATAATCTGAGCACCAACGCAAAACTGTAGAATGGAAACATTTCACATTGAGACAGACTACTTTCACATGATTAACTGACTTAAACGCAGATGTGGAAACTGAAAATGAGAAGTGAGCCGAGAACAGTCCGGTGACCGCATATACAAATGGGAATGAAAGAGAGAAAGAAAAAAACAAAAAGTGATTTGTCGTCAAGGTGCAGGGTTTGAAGCACCAACTTCGAGGCCACCTGCCTCACATTCACTCCACCGATGTGTCTGTAGTGTATCAGTTAGGTCACAGTGACACCAGAACTGTCCTTGTTTTTGTCAGTGTAGGTGGGAGAGTTGCTTTTGTCCGATATGGAGCCTGCGGCTGAGGGAGCGGGCTGCACAGCGGGAGAATGGCCCGATGGTTTGACCGACGGCTCTGAGCTGGGCTCTGCCTCCGCTTCCTGCTGGGATGCTGTGGCTGTGAAAGAGCAAAAACCAACATGAGAGAGAAGACATTGTTTATGTTTGACAGTGACTTTAACTTTTTGTGCAACGCAAAATCAAATCAGGTTATAAAATTGATTTTAGACAATTCGATTTCCTTCCGTTGTTAAAGGGACCTTGCCAATACATACAAAAGCGCTTTACAAAAGCAATCATAGCTTTTGAAATTTGCCATTTTGTCAGGTTACGACCACAAACTCGTATACGTGATTAACCCCTTTACCTCGACTGATGCCTCTAAAATATAATCAACTGCAACCAGCTGCCTTTAAGTTACCTAATTTGTTTTGAACCGATTTCAGAGGTTCATTAGAGAAACACATGTGAGTAAGTGAGTCAGGAGTAAAGGTGGACAGAAGTTTAAAGTCGGATTAGGTTATAAAATGATAACCCATGTGCTAAACGTCAGAGAGCCCATGATCCCAATTTGGATAAGGAATCACAACTGCAAACCTGTAGAAATGGTTTTCCATAAATCTGAAGAGCATTAATCACAGATGCAGCTCCAAAGATCCATAGATTATGTGGGAACATCTGTTTGCAGTTTAATGCAAGAAGCATGGGAGCAAAACTGAACTCTTTGGTTGACGTACATAAAAACAACATCAAAATTCTGGTGGCAGACTTATGTTATGGGAATATTCTGCTTCATCACTTGAAAGCTGCAGTAGCAACAACAACAGATGCTACGTTTTAAATCAGATTGAAAAACAGTAAAATGACTTAAAACTGAGAGAATTCTTGTTTTACCCGACTGTGTGCAGGACTTCATGTGCTCAGGCCAGTGTGCTTGCTGACAGGGGTAATCACAGTAGCTGGTATTCCAGCAGCAGTAGAAGATGGCCTCCTTCCTGCAGTTGGCGCACCACTGTTTCTTTTTGGTCTCATCCACCGCCTGCTGCTTCTCCAGCTCCATCTGTTTCTTCACCTCAGCAACCAAACGTTCCCGTTCCTGCTCAAGACTCTGCCTCATCTCCGCCATCGTCAGCTCTGCGTTCAAGCGGGAAGTTCAACATGAAACCATGCTAACCGCCTTAGAAAATAAAAGGTAATCGCATGATATCCATGCAGCCCTGGAAGCAGAAAGCCTACCCAGATTATGCTTCATCTCTGATAACTCTTGCTGATGAAGCCACTGGAGTTTTTCAATCTCTATCCTCAGCCGTCGAATCTGTAGGAAAAAACAAAAACGATCAAAAAAAAAAAATCAGTCGTGCTTAAACACAGACTTTGAGATTTGGACTTTGACTGGGACACTTCAACAACTCAGAATTAATTTAATCAGTCATCCTAGTCTGGCGTGTGTTTACATATGCTGGCAAGTTTTTGCAGTATGAATTAAAAAAAAAAATCTTAATATTTTCACTCTAGAAATACTTTCATTTACAGAGGAGTTCATCATAATTGACGCATTGACAGACAGACGTACTTCTTGTCTTTCAGTTCATAAAACCCCATTTTCAATATCCAACATAAACTTTTTAAAGTATTTTATTGTTTTTGTGGCATTAGTGGTTTTCAGGGGCAGAGAAGGAAGAATAAACTACATATTTTCTAAGGACGACCTCCAAGCTGCTTTTTTATTACTGCAAGTTTCTTACACAACTTTTGAAGAGGCACCGATGTGAGAGGGAGGGATTACCTCTGCAATTGTGTTTCCTGATGTACTTTTAGAGAGATCGTTGTAGATTTCAGTCATTGTCCCTTTTATTGTGTCCATAATCTGTGAGAAAAATGATAAAGTTATACATTTTAAATCCCTGCAAAGCAAATCCAGAGAACAGAGCAGTAACTTTAAGCTTTAATATTTGTCTGTAAATATGAGAAAATGTACATGAAGCATTCTAACTCGTGTATTAAAAGTATTATTAATGAGAATTGTGACTTACTTTGTTTGTGTATTTGGCGATATCTGCTGCTACATCTGCTGAAACTGTGGGGATCTGCAAGTCTGCTGACACCAGAGACGACGCAGCAGATGTGATCTGTCCCGCTGTTGATGAGGAGCTCTGAGCTGGGTCTTTTTGTTGCACTGCAGTTGACAAAGATGGAGAAATGTTAAGAGAAATTAAACAACCTAAGATAGTTGTTTCAAGTTTTGTGACGCATAATCCCAGGGGTGTTTTTATATTACCTTTAGCTGCCTGTCTGGTCTGATAGCGAGTGCTGGAGGAGTTCTGCTGTGACTGCAGCTGCTGGCTGCGCGTCTGACTCTGACCCTGCGCCGGGACACCCGACTGCTCTTCGTTCTGCTGCCTCTGGAGCTTCTGCACTTGCCATTTCTGCGACGACGTCTGTAACTTGGTGGGGTTCCAAACCACCGCCTGCTGCACATGCTGAGCCGTCTCTTTAGGAAGAAGCGGCCGCTGTTTTTTTACAGGTGTGGGTGCTGTGGACGTCGTGGAGCCAGAAGGTGGTGCAGTGGTAGATGCACTGGTGGTTGTGGAGGCGCTGGGCTGACCAGATGCTGCACTGGAAACAAGGTTGAGCGCTGCTGTGATGGACGGCTGCAGGGAGTCCTTCAGGTTGGAGGCAGCTTCTCGTGTCGGCGTGGCTGACGCAGCAGATGAAGACAGCTTACCTACACAGAAAGCAAGAAAGACTAACTAGGACTGCTTAATAATCCATCACACAGTCTGGATTTACAACATCAGCATTTTAAGCCCAAATGATGTGAAAAAGCATTACAATTAAACCCCATTTTGTAGAATGTAAGATGTATATTTTCTTTTTAATTGAGGGAGAAAGAGATCATTTCAAAAAAGGAACCAAAGAGTGAATTTGAAGTCTGACTGTTGCATTAACCTGGTTTGCATTGTGTAAATCACTTGACCAGCATGTCTACACATTTCAAGGATTCTTCCAACGTTTCATAAGCAACAATAAATATTTTATGAAAATTTACAATGCAGACAGCTAGGCAACATTTGTGGAAGAAAATTACACTTTCCTGTTTTTCCTCCCAAGTTTAATCACATTGTTTGAGTCTTCCAGGTTTTCTCCAAGTTCTGCCAAATCTAAGACCATTCTGATTTAAAAGTTAAGACCCAAGTGGAGTATGAAAAATTATGATTTCTGGCATTATAGCAAGCTTCTCAAACTTCAATACATTCCTTCTGTTTGTTGTTTTATTTAAGCCAGTTTCCGTCGACATAATTCAGTCCGCAATTAAAATTCCAGTTTTAAGCCAAGTCACAATAAAAAATAATCATGCCCATAAGCTGATTGTAGATAATGAAATGTTAAAGTGCTTAAACATGGACTAAGGCAGCTGCAGGAGCAATATTTCTTTGCAGGTTTACTGCAGAGGCTGAACAACTGAGGAGAAACATTCAACAGACCTTGTTGTGTCTGTACATCGTGATATTTGTTGCTTTGGCACAGTGTAATAACACAAATAAAGATTACTGAACTAAGACCAAAAAATCCTGTCTTTAACAACAAATGAAATTAAATTTTGAATTCTATGGGACACGTAAGAGTAAAAACAGTTGCTTATACGTTGGGGTTGTGGCTAAAACGTTTGTCCGGAAAACAGAAAATGGTTTGCATTTTCATGAATGTTTTAAACTAAATAAGATCTGCCACGTTAAGGAAAGCCATGGAAATTGTCACTTCTTGCAATCATACAAGTGCAAAAAGCACTTATCTTTTTGCAAATTTCTTTCTCTCCATATTTCTCATAAACTGATAAAGTCCTAAACTTATTTTTATGCATTTTAACAAAGTAAAAACCAATGGACAAATAAAATCGGCTGAAAGAAAGAACAGAATTTGGCTCTGAGGAAATTAAACACCAACTAATGGTAGTCTCCTGAAAATGTCAGAGAATCACATCTACAAATCCGAATGTACTTATTCTACCAAAGATAGTTTTATACCAACATATCCAATCAAGACATCCCAGCATCACTGTGAACATACAATAATAATAAAAAAAATAATAATATAAAAAAAAAAACAAGAACCATGAGCAGCAGAGCAGACATGATCCTACCAGTACTTCGGCATAGGCTTATTTTTAACTTGTATTTTGTCTTAAAATGCGATGGAAACGGAGCACAACCATAAAGTGGACAAAGCCTCACCTTCCACCTTGGCAGCACTGGACTCTTTAGTAGTTTTGGCAGCGGCGGAGCTCAGGTCTCTTCTCTGCCTCTTTGCGTCCCGTCCTCCATGTTCGTCGCCCAGATCAATGACGAGCTCTCTCTCAGAATCAGAGTCCTGCTCAGCGGACGCAGTGGCTGTTTTGCCCTCCTCTGGCGGTTTAGGCTTTTCAGTGACGGGTTGAGACTGAGGTGTCCTGGGCTTGTCCTGCAGATCCCTGTCTGGACCGTTGCAGCCCGTCTTCTCTGTGAGCAAAGGCTCGAGGGCAGCGGTTTTATCCCCCGTCGCTGTAACTCCCTCCTTACCCTCTCCCTCCGCACTCGCCTTTGACCTTTTTCTTTCTCCCTTCTCCTTGTCCTCGTGTACAGAGTTCTTAGACCGGTGTTCTTCATCACTGGGAAATTCGCTGTCGCTGGAGTCAGATTTCTCAGAGTCCTCAGAGTCGCTGTGGTCCACATCTTTATAAACATCTTCAGATATCTCGTTAATACCTGTGCAGGCAAATGTAAAGTTCACAATTATTGTAGTAAAACACACAAATACACCATATTGTATCACTGGACTGAATTGGACTACATGTAATTGACTGAACCCATTTCTATTGCAAAGTAGCTTGAGATTATTGTTTTACATGGGCACAAGATACAATGACAGAGTGTCAGACTACAGAAAACTGTTGGGCAAAGATGATCAAAATAATGATTTTTGTACATTTAACAAATCCAAAACCAAATCCATGTTTCAAACAGTCATAAAGTACATCTATATTTACCAAGCTGTGCTTTGCAGCTTTCAATGGTCTTGTCCAGACTCCTGATGGGTCTCTTTGGAGTGGTGACGGTAGTGGGAGCTGCTTGTTGCTGCTGCTGTTGCTGCACCGTCTCACTTAGTTCCTTCAGGTCCATTTCAGCCTTCACTCGATCTGAGTTAAACACAAATTACAGGACAACGGTCGCGGTGATCACATGTCAACTACGTACAGCCTTCCAAATCAGTCAACAAGATGTTTACTGTATTCCGATAGGATTTTATGCGATAAATCCACACTGGACAAGTGCATAATTGTGGTGTAGAAAGAAAGGTTTACATGATTTTATTTTATTTTTTTTACAAACAAAAATCTTATAAGTGATGCCTGCATGCAATCAGCCTCCAGAGTTCCAGCAGTAGGTCTTATCTACTAGCTTTCCACCTAATAGATGGAAAGCTAGTAGATGCATCCACCTATTAGCTGGTGCCTGAGCAAATTTTACTGGGTTATCCCTCATAAATACTAGTTTATGTATTACTGACCAAGGTTAAGGTTGAGGATGCCTCCTGTTCCTGCTGTCCTCTCCTGCTTGGAAGCCAGTGCCGAGTTTATGGGTTTTGGACTGCTGCCTACACTAGCAGCTGGACCAGGCTTCCCCGATACAGGAGATGCTGTAATTACAAAATTTTGCTAAACATTTCAAAAGCAGTAAAATTGTCATTTTAGTCGCCAAAGAAAAGGAAACTTGAAATATGAACTACCAGTGCAGTCCATCGATTCCTCTCCAGTGCTGTAGTGTAAGGCAGGGTTCCTGCTCGGCTTCTCGGTTTCTTGCTCCCCATCGGACCCCGTGTGGACCGAGGAGTTGGTGCTCATTGGAGACCGAGGCATTTCCATCATGGAGGCCCGCCGGCTAATCCCGCTGGGCGTAGAACTCTTGCTTAGGATCATCTTGGGAGAGGAAGTCATGTCAAAGTTGAAGCGGAGCTTGTCTGGCTTCTCCGTTTTCACCGTCCCGGCGTTGGGGTTGTTGGGGTCCATCAGCATCTGCAGCTGGTTGTTGGGTGTGTAGGGAGTGCGGAAGGGTGCGTAGTTAAAGATGCCAAATTTCTTGCGGATGTTTTCCACGTAGACCTCCATCTCTTGCATGGCGCTGTTGAAAATGCTCTTTGTTTTCTTCACAGAGAAAGGGATTTCTTTGGACATCAGGTAGCAGTTGTTGATAGGAACCCAGGCACTGAACGGACGGGGGCAAAAAGAATATGAAAATCAGCGACATAGAAAAAATTAATCTATCGATTCACAACAAGAGCCGTTTCTCTTACCGATCATGTTGCCCAAAGAAGCGTGCATCTACTTGACCGTCCTTTTCTCTGAGTGCTTTTGCCGGCCAAAAAGGAAAACCCTTGAGCTTAGCCCAAACCAGCGGGTGAGGCTGACTCTATTGAAAACAAGGAAAAGTAATTCAATATGCTTTAAATGTGTAAAATACTCTGTAAATATGGTATTCAAGATGAAGCAAAGACCTACACATGGCTCACAAAACCAGTTATCCCTTTTTTGGCAAGAAGACAAATAGCACTCTGGACACACCTCAATCTCATTCATCTAAAAATGAATTTAAAACAACATTAATGACGCATTACTTATTTTTATTCTGTAGCAACTTAGAAGAGAACTTTTACCTCATGTTCACAGATCTTGACAATGACCTTTGCAGTTGCTGTTAATTTATGATTACCTGAAAAAAGAAATTGTAGTAATTTTATTTTTCTTTAGGAGTTTGCACAATAAAAGTAGTAATTATAAATATTTATAAATGACAAACCTCCATTATAGATGATGCAGTTGTGTAGAATCCACTTCATATCAGCAAGAAAAGCCTCAGTGCAGCCATACATTTTCTTTTTCACATTCTATCAAAAAGGGAAAAAACATATTTACATTTTAGTGAAAAAAGTCGCATTTGGTAAAGCTGTTCCTTGCTTTGGGTACTTAAAAAAGTTAGTACCTTTTCTATAGTGCTTAGGTCCATAGGGTGAAAGATGTACTCTGCATAATCCGGATGCTGTTCCAGTGACACGGGTTTCTGAAACGGCTCTGTCTGCTCATTAAAGACAAGAATGGGGCAACTGTTAAAGCCTGAACTTTGAAACACTAAACTCTTGCAGCCACAGGACCTTTGCAGCCATGTCCAAAACGCAGTTTAAATTAATTCTGATTTTATCGCAGTAGCATAATCTCACACTGAAAGTTTTGTTGCAAGATTTTAAAGATTTTTTTAAAAACCACCCTGATCCAGACTCTCACTGGTGGGCAGCAGATAAGAGAAATTTATCACTTTGTCACATTAAGAAATTGATTATTTATAGAAAGATTCGATATGTTGACCAAATTAAACTTAAAATTTAAATTCAGAGTATTTTATAGGAATTTTGTTTTAAAGAGAACTAAAACTTTAGCTTTACTTGGAGATGTTCTGCTCTATAGAGCGAGTATACTCCAACAAAAGATTGGACTTGGATTGGTTTCTAAATATTTCAGTATGAGATCAAGCAACTGCATTGAAAACTGTATTTAGAAATTGTAGGATTTTTTTTAAAGCATAGTTTTTCCCAGGGTGCCGTTTGCTGCAGGATTTGCCAATATTATTTCAAAAAAAAAAAAAAAAAAAATCAGTGTACAATGCAATGTAACAAATAAAAAGGCTTCCTTACCCCAGGCTGTTTGATTTTTTGGAGTGCAAATTTCAGTAAGTAGGAGAGTTGGTCTATCGTTAGCATTGTCATTGCTTTGCTCTGGGTTTCAATGCACTCAGCAACTGTTATTTTCTGAAAGAAGATAATATGACGACAAGAATTATTGTATAATCTTAATAATAAACAAGCAAAGTTAAACTTTGTAAAGTTTGACCCACAGGTCATCTTAGCTATACATCTTAAAAAATAAACTTAGCAGGTTTTTTTCTGTAAATCCCCAGTTCATGGTGTTCTTATAGCATCAGGTTGAAAGGCCCGATGCTGTAAGAAAATCAGAACTTGCACAAACTGAGTCGCAAATGCAGAGTGAAGGATGGGGGCATCACTGACACCCATTCCCAAAGGTTGAAAAATAGTAAATAGCTTTAGAGTAATGCAAAACAAATTATTTAACAGGAATAATCAAATATGAAAGTAGTTTTAAAAAAACTGATTGGAGACAATATCATTTTTATATTCAGATTTCATTACTTAACATTAAAGCATTATTGTTTTGTAAACATGCATGATGTAGTCATAATATCAATCAGATATTAAGTATTTGTCCATTCATTTGTCATTTTGAATTTTATTAAACAGTTGTCCAAGTTTTAGGAAAACTAAGATATTGATCTAAATTTAAAAAAAAAAATCACAAATCTGCTTTCATTCAAATCAAGGAGCTGCTTTAGCAATTCTTTGCATGCAGAGCAATTACAGAGCATCTACATTTATACCAAGCCCGGCTCAAGGTTCTTTCATGTACAGGTGCAAGTCAAGCAATTAGAATATAGTTAAATATATATATTAGTAATTCCATTCAAAAACCAAAACCCATTACAGTCATTACACACAGTGATACATTTCCAGTGTTTATTTAGGGCAATTTTGTCGATTATAGCTTAGAGAGAATAAAAAACCCTCACAATCCTCTTGAGGCTGTGGGATTCCCACCACACCTCTTTCTTCCACTCAGTTTTTCATTCAAATGTTTCAATAGAGAAGCGTTTCCCCAACCTTTGTCCTCCAGGCACACTGCCCTGTATATTTTAGATGTTTCTCTGCTTTAACACACCTGATTCAGATGATTGCAGTTCAGTAAAAGGCTGATAAGAATAAAATGAAATTAAGGGAGCTGAAGCAGGGAAACATGCCTGGGCAGAAAAACCTGGGGTGTAGCACAGCTACTGCCTGCAGGACTATAGGATAACTTTTAAGTGATTCGCCTTCCTCGTGTTTATGAAGGCCACCCTCACCAGCTATAATCATTCAAATAACACCTGAAAGTATCAGTGTGTGTGTAATTAATTTATGTAATTACAAGTTTTTACTTTAGGATGATTATTTATCGAGTTCATCACATTTTGTTATTTTGTGCAGATTTTCATTTCCTGCGGTGACAGGATGATGTACCATGGTGGGCCATTTGTCTCCATGATTCGGCCTGAACCACAGGCTGAAGCAGGTCATTACACTGATTTATGTCTTCACTGGGACACCTAGTTTTGGTCAGCTGAGCCATGCTGAGTCTAACAAGCATCTGCCTACGCCCACACCCACACACAAACACACGTCGTCCGTGCGATACCTCACACTCTGGACAGAACCAGTCGCCCTCGGGCTCGGCTGGTAGTTTGAGGCACTTGGCGTGGTACACCCTGGGGCAGAGCTCACAGCAGAGCACCTGACCCTCGCGGTGGCACAGCCAGCAGTAGAAGTCATTCCTGCCGTCCTGCGGTACAACATCAACAGGGTCTGTGGTGAGTGCTGGCTGCTTCATATAGTAAAAGGGACCATGTCTTAGCTCTGACTGAAATGCAGGCAAGAGAAACAGGGGGCAGGTTTCAAAAACACGCAGGAACACAAAAAAAAGGTGCAGTGCAACAAAAACAAGGTAGTATCAAGGTGAGACAAGCGGGGTAAGCAGCACAAGGGACAATAACGGCAACAAAACCTACACAATGGTGCTTTTTGCAAATAAGAGTACAATAAATCAATTCCACTAAAATTGGGCTTCCCTTTTTAAAATATACATAAATGGTTCAATTGTGCTGATGGTGAATACAAGTGATAAAATTTAACAAGAGTCAAACCATAAACTATTTTGCCAAAAGTATTCATTCATGCATTCAAATTGTTGCTACCATGGCCACAGGTGTTTAAGATCCTGCATCTTTTCAGGCAGACTGCTTATACAAATATTTGTGAAAGAATGGGCCGGTCTCAGGAGCTCTGTGAATTGCAGCAAAGTTCAATAACAGGATGCCACCTGCGCAAATGTAAAAATTTCCAGGCCACACAATTAACATGTAGTGGTATTACAACAAAGTGGAAGAGATCAGGAATGACAGCAACTGAGCCAATAAGTGGCTCATGTAAAATCACACAATGGTGAGATGGTGAAGCATTCAGGGGATAAAGGCCAAATTTTTGGAAGAGACACTTGAGTACAGAGCACCAAATTTCATGTGGCCTTCTAATTAGTTGAAAACGTGTGTGTAGAGAGCTTCATGGAATTGGATGAGAAGCTGTGTCCTAGCCTTAGACAACCAACTGACATACTAAGAGTCAGTTCCTGTCACTGGACAATGCTTGTTTTGCATAAACCTCCAAACTTTGTGGTGGAGAAAAAAAACTGGGGATAGCCTCTTCCTGTTCCAACGTGACGGTACAGAGCAATGTCCAAAAACGAGTGAGTTCACGGAGGCCAATCAAGGAGTTCCTGACCTCAACCTGATAAAGCTTCTCAAGCTAGTCCAAGCCGCAGAGGTTGGGCCAGCATCGTGTTAAACTCTATGGATTAGAATTGGGATACCACTCAATGCCATGCGCTTCAAGGCATCTGAACAAATACTTTTGGCAAAAGAAATTTCAGAATATTCAGAATAGTGAATTTAATGACAATCATATTAAGACAAAATATGCTCATCTCAGAGTAAAAACCAAAAGCTAAATAAATAAATACAACTATCAAAACAAACCCAGTGTCTGAAATACATGGCTAAGTTTAACGTGCATTTAAATCAAAGCTCAATATGCACAATAAGTGACTTTTTATGCATTGCTATTGATCCGCAGAGCATTTTTGTTTCTCTCAGTCCTTCTGGATGAGTTCGTTTACATGAGGTTTATATTGATGTTCTTTCATGCCAAACAGCTCTGCAGACTCTTTTAGGAAAATAAGGGACTGGACTACATTTCTTCAGTGACTCATTTCTGTTTGCATTCCTTCCGCTACTTGCAGCACTAAAGCAAGTTCAGGGAAGTCTGATTCATTACTGTCAGGAAACCTATTCACCTTCGTTGGCCTTTCAACCAATCTTAAGTGTGAAGAAAGTACCGCATAGCTCAAACAGTTCAATTAGACAAATATTATATTACATAGAAATTACAATTTCATTAGCCAACAATTATTACACTCCAAACAGTTCTTTGCAGTGTGAGTATTGCACACACTGATATTGTCATGATATATATTGCAGGCCTAATCAGCACATTAGACAACTACAAGTGAACTGAACATAATTTGGATGTAATCCAAATTATGTGTTTGGTTTTTGCTCTGAGAGAAAAAGGACTAGTGGCAGGGGCTGGTCTAACAACATTTACGTTTTAAAATGTTACACAACACAAATACACTTCCAAATTAATAAGAGAAGTGTATGTTAAAGGGACTCCTGATGATCTCTTACAATCCGATAAAAGCAGCAGGCCATGCCTGAGTCCATGATGAGCCTCCAGGAGCCTTACCTGGTCTTTGCTGTTACAATTCACAGCTCCTGGCTTTTTCTTTTTCTTAAGGGGGCTGGGGGAAGTGTCTGAAGGAGAGTGTCCATTGGAGGAATGGGTGGGACTGGACACCTTTCGCTTCTGTGGTGCTGCTGATCGTTCCGCTGAACCTGGTGCATCAGGTGCTGAGATGAAAAGGTTTGTGTCATTCCAATTGTACCACTTGTGGTATAAAAGTAGACAAGCTAGACCAAAATTAAATCCATAAATGCTCCAATAGATCACTTCCATTACCTCGGAGTGGTGCAGTTGAGATTCTACTGATTTTGCAACAGTCAGGCATTTCAGATAAAAAAAAAAATCATTTTAATATCAGACAAAATTAACCTAAGTAAATAGAAAAAGCACATAAAACAGTTATCCAAAGCAACTTGACTCTATATAAGGATATTTAATGCCAATTATTGTTAAATTATAAATAAAATGAGAGTAACCATATTTTTGAGTTCATTTTTACTTACTACACTCAAGCCTGCCTGAACTGCAAAACCAAGGAAACATGTTAAGCAGAGCAGTAGGCTAAATTGTTTCACTAAGCAACACATCATGTCCTGCTCTAAAGAAACACAAGAACACATTAGAAACAAAGTCATTGAAATCCATCAGTTCAGAGGTTAAGGTTGTATCAACCTTCCAGACCCCTCAGGTCTTTTGGTTCTGGTCTGCTCTGCATCCCCAGAAACCAGAACCAAACGAGGAGTAGCAGATTTGTGGTGTGGTATCTACACATCACAAATCTGGAACAAACTTCCAGAGAACTGTGAAACAGCTGAAACACTGAGTGCCTTTAAATCTCGACTAAAAACCCACCTGTTTAGAGTTGTATTTGAAACACAATCAATTACGAATTTAATGATGGCACTTGACTTAATGTAATGTTTTGATTGTTGATTCTATGTTGGATGACTTTGTGTTTGTTATGATGTAAAGCACTTTGAAATGCCTTGCTGTTGAAATATGCACAGTGGCGCAGTTGGTAGAGCTGTTGCCTTGCAGCAAGAAGGTTCTGGGTTCGATTCCTGACCTCGGTCTTTTTGCATGGAGTTTGCATGTTCTCCCTGTGCATGGGTTTTCTCTGAGTACTCTGGTTTCCTCCCACAGTCCAAAAACATGACTGTCAGGTTAATTGCCCCTATGTGGGTGTGTGCATGGTTGTGTGTCTCTTTGTTGCCCTGCGGCAGACTGGTGACCCCTGCCTCTCGCCCGGAACGTTAGCTGGAGATGGGCACCAGCAACCCTCCCGACTCCACCAAGGGACAAGGGTGTACAGAAAATAGATGGAAATAAAATTTGATTGACTGATTGATAAAACAGCATATTAAGGATGAGAAACTCCAGGAAACAAACAAAAAATCCTACCAGGACTAATCAAAGAGCACAGCAACGATTCCTCCAAGTCACAAAAGAGCCCAGAACAATATCAAACAATATCAAAAATACTGCAAGCAATAGCTTCCTCTGTTAAAACATTGCTGCTTATGACTCAACAATCCAAATGAGACTGGGCAAAAATGGCATCCATGGGAAAGTTTCAAGGCTTCAAGATTTTGTTGAAAAAATAAAAATCCATCCAAATCCAACTAAGATGTTGATGCAAGATCCCTTCGTGCTTGAAAATCATGCAATGTGCTACTCCTACTAAATTAAGAAAATTCTGCAAAGAAAAGTGGAATAAAAGTCTTCCACAGTGTTTGAAGGTAATCTCTAAGTTTAGAGAGCAGTGACTATTTCACATAGGGACAGTTTAGTTTGGATAGTTAAGGTGACATAATTTTGAAACTACATTTTGTATGTACTTGGGTAAATCTCTGATATAACTCATTTGATGATTTATTTCATCCAAGTACAACTAACAAGGCAATTAAGGAAAAAAAATAATCACAGCCATTTATATTCGAATAACAGGAGCCAAGCAAATATTTTAAATATAGCTAAATAAAGGAATGCCTGAAATCTTTAACTGAGTACATGAATTAAAACATTAAAACAAATTCCTAAAAGGCTTCATCTAAGGTAACTAGGCTGTGTGCTGATTCCTAATGGAAAAAGCCATAGTCCTAACATATCACTGTTGCAGATCTAATGCCCATCAGCATGCATTAACCTCTCAAAATCCAATAGGAAAATCCTGTTGTGTTCTCCGACACCGTCATGTTTGACGTCTGATAGGACATGCACGGCCTTAAGAGACTTACCTTTCGATCGCAGAGAAGCGTCCATCCCCTCTACCACATCCGGCTCTTTCTTTATCTCCTCCTCAGCCAGACTGCACAGCAACCAACACGAGCACACAGGAACACAGGAAGAGGGGCAAACACAGAGTAAGAGAGGGTGTTCAGAAACCACATCAGCGTTATCTGTAAACAAGTGGAACACCACCTAAGGCACTGGGTCCCAGAGGACCTGTCAACAGGGACTCTACTGGTTTCCACTGTTTTTTTTTTTTACATCTCATCTGACTTGAACGCATCTTTTGACTTTTAATGTGACGTTCGAACGCTTTCCACATTTTCAGCTACTATCAAGTCGGAAAACGTTCTTTATACTCCCAACAGCGAGTCCAGTAACAATCACCATGGCAACACTAATTTCGCAAATGGATGTTCACAACAACACATAGGACCTTTCAGCCAACATTACCGTGCATCTGTGCTCGTCAGAAGATGTCACAGGCGATGTAAAAATGTGGCTCAACTGGGCAACGGCCTGTTTTGTTTACGACAATCGACGAATAGGCCTACGCTAACAAGAAATCCAAAGGGAGCTGGCCCATGCTACTGAAGAGGACAGTCTCTCATTGTAATTAACAGTACATGGTTCTACCACCTTCCAAGCCCCTTCAGTAACAACAGCAGACTCTCTGGAGGATTTAGGCCTTTTCTTGGAGACCATTCAGGTCATCTCAATATTCTTGAACAAAATCTTTACCAAATAATCTGTTTGGAGTCCACCAACTATAGAGATTCACTTTCACAAATCCTGGTCGACATAAAAGAGTCAAAACATTAACCTCTGAACAAAAAAATAAATAAGAAAAAAAAAAAATCCTCACTCCCCCCCGTCTTTGCTCCTGCAAAGCATCTCGTTCCCTCTGTGGTTACAAAAAGCAGAATAAAAAGAGGGTTTGGCAATAAATGAGGGTCTTTGGCTATTCTTTTGTCCAAGCAACACAGGGCCTCGTTCCAAGGATGTGCCCTTTATTCAAAAGACCAGGGAAAGAAGCCTTCCAGCGAACCCCTGACAGGTCACACACTCGATCAGTTAATAGCTCTGGCTGCTGCAGCTCTGGTTTCCAGCTCAATGATAGGGTTTCAGTCTGCAACTCAGATGCCCACAGTTGTGGGATGGTTCTATTTTCACTTGGAAAACTAAAACAATCCTCCAGACTCCATTTTTACAGAGAAACTCCAGACAAAGTTGGTTAAATTGCAGCCAAGCTATGGATAAACGATGGATAAGATGTAATCCCAAAAGCCTGAATGTGAACAGATGAGCCAAAAGTTAAGATTTGATACAAACAATTAAACCCAGATATAATGCAATCAGTCAGTAGTTACTTAAATTCCTCTTTGTGGTCCTTCTACAACCCAAAGACCTAAACAAAATGACCATTACTCAAACCAAGAGAGACTTTAAAAATGAAGCAATTAGACAGTTTATCAAACTGAAATAAAAACATTGAACAAAATTTAAGATATGACACATGGAGATCTTGTTTCAGCTTGCCAGCTTCCTCACAAGCGCGCACACGCATTCACACGCGCGCACACACACACAATCCTTCAGGGCCTTCCTGTTCCGGACTGAGTGAACAAACGAGGCCCACATGAAAATAAGAGACGTTAGCCGAGTCTCCACCACAGCCCTGAAAAGGAGAGAACATTCGCCATTCTTCAGCAGAGCTGCACAACAACAACCTCGTTTTCAAAACCTTCTTAGAATCATTGTCAAGAAATTTCCGCAGCCACCAAAAAGATAAAATGAGTAAAAAGGTGTCCAAAAGGCTTTTTTTCATATCAGGAAATAAGATCCATCAAGCAGCAAGCAGACTTAAAGGCAAATAAATCCCCAGCAGAGAGTCAGGTATATTCCAGAGAGATCAAATAAGAAAAAAAAATTACACACACACATTTCTCGTCTGCAAAGTACTGTAGTACCTGATGGACAAAAAGGAAACAACACTGAGTCACTGCCTTCAGATTCCACTCCTGTGAGAGACGAGCAGGGTTCTCTCGTCACAGAAAATGGAGGCCACAGCTTGCTACCCTCCCCCCCCACTCTCCCCCATCCCCCACTCCAAGGCTGAGACTCAGGCACATCCACGCAAGAGGACCGGCGAGAGATCTGTGGAGATCACAGTCCGACATTTCTGAAAAAATAAAGACGGTTGTGTCAGGACGAACCTTCATGAACCAATCACAGAAACAAGAGGGAAAACAACAGCGAAGAGACACGGGAAAATCCAGCAGGACGAGAAGCACCGGTCTGGATTCCCCTTCTCCCCCCACCCACCTCTCCACCTCTTTCTGTATGTCTTCAATCCTCTTCCTTCTCTCCTCTGTGAACACTACTGTCACAGAATAATTAGATGTCATTTTTTTTAGGAAGGAGACCCAGAATGTGAAACCACAGTCAGATCTCGACATTAACAAGCCTCTTACGGCATGTATAGAAATGGGCTCCATTTCTATGCATGTCGTAAGAGGCTTGTTAAATTCCCAAATATCTGATACAAAGCAATTTGAGAGTACAGAGACAATCTATTGTGTGTGAAACAATATGTTAGACTGAAACTCCTGATGAAAGCAACTTAGGTTGGCTCCCCCGGCTAAAAAAAGGAGCAGCAAATAAGAATACGGAGCAGAATTCAACATAAAAGTAACAAGAAAGCCATTTTTAGCATTACAACACAACTCAGAAGGTCCAAAAGCACCGAAGAGACAAAGTTTTCCAACCCAGTAGTCATGAAATAACTACATAGTTCTTACATTTGATAAAATAATGCATTTATCTGCAATAGAAAAACTTATCACAACAATATTCATTGCTATCATACACAATAAATCCTGTAGAAGTGAAAAATATTAGACCTGTATTTTTATATAAGGCTGTACAGGATGAATCAAAGATGGCTGTGGAATTTTCCAGAAGGCCCTTGCTCTCCCTGCCGTGCTCTCTCCGATTGTCAATCTTTAACCTCAGCTCTCACTGCAATTGGCTGGAAGGCCAACAGGCTGGAATGCCATTGGTCGGCCGCACTGTGCCATACAGATCAGTGTGCAGGCTCCCCTCTTCCTCTTTAAAAAGCCTTTTTTGCTGCAATGCAGAGATTTTCCTCCTGTATTAGTCGGTTTTATTTTTCCCCTCTCGGTTTAGCTTATTCCCCATCTTAATAACAAGAGCATAAAACTCTAAAAAAGGGGGATTTTAATCAAGGATTTATGGGAGATTACATTTGTGCATATACAACTACGATTTATGGCTCTGCTATTCAACATCTGCCACCCTGTTGCCTCAGAAGGAGGCCCAGATTGGTTCCCCGACTTTCTCACTACCAGTGAGAAAATTACACAACATGCTGTCGATACCTAATAATGAAGCCAGTAAAAGTTTGACTTTTGGTTTTGATTTTACAACGTAAAATTAGTCACAGGCCAAAAAAAACCCTCTCTGATTTTAATGTTCCTATTTTCAGGTTTTATGTAGATCAAAACTGCCTCATGTCTGCCCACAAGAGAAAGAGATCCCTCTTTGTTTCCCCCACGCTGCTGAGATTGCTATAAGGGTGCTACATGACGTAACATGGTGTTCTGCCTATGTACTGATAAATACAGCATGACACAACGAAGCATTTCCTTACATATTGAGCAATCTGTTTCATAATTTTACATAAAATCTTTTTTTAAAAGAAGTCATTTTGAGATGTTTAAATATAAAATAACCTGTCTTACCTTTGTCCGACTTCCTACATTGAATCTCTAGTTGAAGACAAACCTAGCTGGCTTTTTTGTTTGTGTTCAAAGCTAAAAAAAAATAGAAAGCAGCAAGAGTATGACGAGGAAAGCAACCTAACAAAGATTAGGTCCAATCACTAAAATTCTTCCTAAATCCTGTTCAGATGTTTAAATGTTACATAATACAAAGATCCTCTTAAATCTTGTGTTGTTTCTTTGTCCTGGTGTCTGATCTGTAAAAGGGAGGGTAAAGTTCTTTCAACATGAGCTCTCTGAACACAAAATGGCCACTGTGTGTATGTGTGTGTGTGAGCATGTGTGTGTGTGTGTGAGAGTGGAGGAAGCAGCTTCACAGTACAGTTGAAGAAGTCAGGGGCGGAAACCTCAAGGCCCATGACTCTAATAAGTCCCGTCTAGTGTTTTTCAGCTCTAAAGACTCGACTGGAGGGAAAGAGGGGCTTCAAAAACAGGTTTGAAGCTGCAGTCATTCTTTGACCAGTGTGAAGATTAGAAACTCCTGTGTCAACAAACAGAAAGTCGTGCAGATTTCAGTTTCAGGATATTTTAAACTGCTCGCAGTTTTGCCCTGAACTACCTTCACTTCTTCCAAACACGTATGTTGCCACTTGCTCTTCCTCCCTGGGCCTGGCATGAGATAAGAAGCCAGAGAAGAGCAAGTATACTTGCACAGGATACATAGTACCCCCCAACCTGCCCATCCCCCTTGTTTCTCTGCCAGGCTACAACACAAGAGCAGCAGCAGAAGCAAGGAGATGAGAGCGCAACTTTTAGATCAAGCTCTCCTTTGCCTTGTACACAGGAAAAAGAGAAAGGATTTGCCATGGTGGGGTCTGCCTGCTGTATGGCAGCCTGGCTGTCTGGGGCACACATGTGACCCTGAGACACAGAGAGAGAGCAAGGGTGAGAGTCGTTTCCCAACCCCCCAACCCTAAAAAACCCCTGTGGAAGGCGCAGAGGCCTGCCGAGGCCTCCAGTCCAGCCCAGCTCCTCCTCCTCTTCCTCCTCCTGCACACTAAGCTGACTTTAAAGGTGTGCACATTCATCATGAGAAACCCCACAAGTCAGCACGACAACAAGAAAGGAAGCCATGTTGCTATCAGAAGGCTGAGATAAAAAAGACAGAGCTTACCTCTGTGGATGCATGGCTGCCTGACACAATGTTATGTCAACACTTATAAAACATGGAGGACACTCTCAGCCCTCAGCCGGGGAAGGCTCCGCTCTTCAGGCAAGGCGATCAGGCCCCAGCGATGTTAGCCAGATCCTGACTGGTCGCCTCCCTCGCAGGCGAGATGCAAGGCCGCGCCTGATTGGCCAAAATGTTTCCTGAGTAATTATCTTTGTTCAGTGCAGGCAGGGGCAGCTCTGTGAGAGTCAGAGGCAGGGGAAGAAAAATGAGCACAGAGCTAGGTCTAAATCCACACAAATATATGATTAAGAGGAGCATTTCTGACATACAAACCCTTTGTGAGAGTGTTCTGAAGCGTCCAGGAGGAGAATCTGTCGGCAGCTCTCTCAGTGGAGGATTAAAAGAGTGAAACTGTCAGCCTGTGGAGTGTTAGGAGCAGGACACCATGGCTTCCCTGAACAAGCCTCCATTTTTTATGTGGAGAGGGCCTTTGTTTAAACTCCTCCCTCCCACTCTGCTTCCTCTAGACTCGGAGGGGGTGTGGGGGGGGGAAGAAGCCACTGCTCTGCACCTATTAAGAATGCAAAAAGGGAGAATTAAGCTGCAAGTGATAAATGATCTACACTGGCTAATACTACAGCTTGTTGTGAAGGGAATCGAATAAACTAGCATGACATTTAAACATAATTCAATACAGTCGCTGAAGTCATAACCTTGGCAACTAAAAAGGTCACACAGAGGTAGACGACCAAACAAAAATGTATTCATCCAACATCTGAATTATGATTAGCATTTCAGTTGCTAATGGTTGATTAATTAGGTTTTCCTGTACCTTATTTTTGTTGCCTCTTTGGCACTTCAGGATATTTCCACACGGCTGTAATGTCTGTTCAATGATGACGTAGCCAAAAAAGCATTTTAACGGGGGTGGGATCAAACGAATTGTAGATAAAAATCCCAAAACCTCACACTAAGCTCACAGCATATTTTGTGACAATATTATACTCTGTAAGGGATTGGAGCAAATATAAATCTTCGAAAACTCCCTATATTTCAGTAATGTAATTCAAAAATCAGCAAACTAATTACACAGAGTGATATATTTCAAACAGACATTTAATTTAATTTTGATTACTATAGTTTACAGCTAATCAAACCCTCAAATGAGGTCTTTTTGCAGCAATGCATGACAGCAACCATCTATTGTCTACACCTACTTATTTCAGGGTTGTGGGGGGGGATGGTGTCTCTCTAGCTGTCATTCGGCAAGAGGTGAGGATATACTCTCTTGATATGTCACTAATTCCTCACAAGTACACACAGAATTAACCACCAATAACTCTCTGCTCATTTAAAGACTAATTTACATGCATGCTTATTTTTAGACTGTGGAAGGAACCTGAAGAAGCCAGAGGGAACACTCAAACATCATGCAAAAGGCGGCTAGGATTTGAACCAAACACATTATTGTAACATTTTAGTGCTAACAACTGTTCTACCAAGCAGCCCCTATATACGGCTCATAAAAAAGGGATTTACTGATACGCATGTCCATATATTGTGAAGTATATTCATTCATATATTTTGTTTTGTAAGTGAAAACTAACATTTATTTTATTTATGTATTTGCTAATATATTTATTAGTCAAAACTTTTCAATGTCCAATGTTTAGATATATTGGCACTATATATTGTTTGCAAAGTATTTGTCATTATTTTAGGTTTTAATTGTAGTTATTGTCTACCTTAGGTTATTCTAACGTTTCCTATTTTCTCATCCCCCTTAACTGTTTGACTTGATTGTCTTGTCAGTTATTCTTTTATTAAATATTTGTAGTGATTTTGTGGTAAATAAGTTTTCAACTTGAGAAAATAAGCTTTGTATTATTGTAAAAGAGGGAATAATTGTTTGACAGATACTCCTAGCTTTGTAGCAAGGAATTTAAATAACATGACACATTAAAGAAATGAAAGATTGCTCCATAAAAAAGAGGTTTAATGATGCCAGGTATATCATATTGTAGTCCTAATTTTTCTTCGTATCTAGACTAAGACCACTGAAATTCCCAGAAATTAAAAATTTTAGCGCCCAACGTGGGGCTCGAACCCACGACCCTGAGATTAAGAGTCTCATGCTCTACCGACTGAGCTAGCCGGGCTACGGAACGCATAAAAACAGGCGCCATTTTTCCTTCACGTACCAGCAAGTGTTAACATCCATTCTGTCTAATACTGCCCTCTACTGTTTACAAGCGATTCCTTCGAATGAAATACCTTTATATGACAAATAAAATATAGTATATGTGCCTTATGTTCGGCTGTAAATTTAATTTCACGACAAAGTACGAAAGACAAATGAATAATCTTGTATTTATTGATAAATAGTGACTCCTTCTCGCAATAAACTAAGTAACGGTTGCTTATAAATAATTGTGAGCAGTTAGGGTGCTTGGCAGCTAATTGTGCCACGTACGTCTATTCCGTAACACGACATTGGCAACTTTGGACAGTAATGGGCTTAAAAAATAATACATTTAAAGTGATTAAAACATGTATGTTCATAAGTACTCAAATATCTGCATAAAAACGGTTTAGAATTATAAATGGACATACCTGACAGGCGACACCAAAGTACTGTAATGCCAACTTCCGGTCACTGTAACAAAGGACAAAAAAAGCGGAGTGACTAAAAGGTGAGCTATGAAAAGTAGAGAAAAATTGTTCTCAAATTACTCAAATAGAAATAAAACATTGTAATCCAAAAAAGTAGTCAATAATTGTGAAATGGAATGGGGAAAAAAAATGTTCCGCATTTACAACTAAATTCTGAAAAATCTTCCTGCAATGCCAATTCACAACATAGGCCATCTCAGGCTACTGCAGATGACAAACAGGTCTAGTCCATATCTAAATCCGTCCAATTTGATCCTAAGTGTATTCAGTCCAATTCATACAAGTTCTATTTAAACTACAAAAGGCAGATTTAAACTGATATTGTGTGTGCAAACTGTTAAACTGCATATTAATGCAATACAATTACATTTAGTAATTAAAAAGATAAATGCCAATGATTTTTCCGTCTAAGCAAAGAAACATGTTTTATCAATTAGGCTCTTTGTTGGAATCTCCCCTCTTGAGGATTGTAGGTGACATTAGAGTTGAAAAATACCACGTGAAGATGTGAAAAACCTCACAGGATCACCCGATCAATCTACTTTGACAAGTTGAGGTAATAAACAAATATGCATCAGGCTAGGCATACTTTTAATGTGAAATAATTTTAAAGGAAGAATATGAAGCCATTAATTCAAAATAACACAGTGAGTTAGTTTGTGCTTCAGCAACAAAAAACCTCTGTTCACAACCTATGTTGGTCTGTTCACAACCTTGATGCAGTTTTCCTTTAAAAAAAGATGACAAAAGACTACAGCAATCTTAAAATTATACAACAATAGAGCATTTTCAGTCAGAGGCTTTTCCAGATTTGCTGTCATACCTACTGCTACGTGATATAATTCTTGCACAGCATCTAAGACAACTTTGAAGAAACTTCTTTTATTACATTTAATTTCCCTTTGGGGTGTACAAAGTATTTATGAATTGAATTGACAACTATTCTCTTTAAAAGGGTGGTCCATCCACACAGGCTGGCATGGTTCACCCACCATGCCAGCGAATGACTGCCTTACTTCTGTCAGACTGTGTCAGGGAAGCTGTAGCTACAATATATTAGCTTACTGCTATCAGTGTGTGAATGTGTGTGAATGGGTGAATGACTAAATGCTGTGAAAAGCATTTTCAGGTCATTTGGACTTGATAAAGAACTATACAAGTACAGACCATTTACCTTTCAGATATTATTTTACAAATGTGTCGTAGGAGGAACGACCGATTTGCTCATCATGGGTTGTGACTTATTATCTTATGCAAAGATTTGGTACAAGGCCAGTAGGTCATGGAAATAGATCTCAAATGGACACTTCTCTTCAAGTTACGACAAGATGTGACCAAGACACTTACTGGTCAGTCAATGCAAGAATCGTTTCCAGAGATGTTGCTTTTGTACCACCCAAGCCTTGGAGAAATTCAAGGCTTTATTGCACATTGAGTGCTATAAGAAAAAACGTGGAAAGTAAGGAGCGAATGAAATAACCCAGAATTGAAGAAAACCAAACTCACCAAATGGTGAGAAAAAGCCATACAACTTTCCTTTGATTCAAGGCCTTGGGGTCCAGTATCCTGCAACTTTCAGGTGTGTTCCTGGTCCAACACACCTGAATTAAATGGATCACCTCCTCAGTATGCAGTCCAGTTCTCCAGAGTCTTGCTAATCACCTGATTCAGGTGTATTGAAGCAGAGACGGATGGAAAAGATGTATGACACTGGCCCTCAATCCCTGGAGTTGGAGACTAAGTCTATTGAGTCTTACTGTATGACAGTGTGACAAATTTTCATAATTTTCAGAAATATAAATGAAAGCCTCTGCTGTAGATGTTATCTTTATGATCTATGTTACTGTGATGACACTACAACTGACTGAAGTTCAATATAATTATGCATAAACACTCAAGCACTCAAATTTACTTTGGTTTAGAAAATATCAATAGTAAGATTTATACTTTACAGAGCAAATGTTGCACTAAAGTAATGCTGTGGAAAGATATATTCCAATAAAGAAACAATGTTCACATATTATGATCATGTTTATTTGGAAAAAGCACTTTTAGCTCATCTTAGTATAAGAACACCATTTTATCCCACCGGTCACAATTGTGACCGAACATAAAACACACTTTTTCACATATTTTTCCACAATTTTTAAAAATTATTTCCCCTTGATTAGTTCAAAGACATCGGATTTTAATATTTTCATGTCTGGGAAAAATTTGGGATGAAATGGATTAATGATCGCAAAATAAATATCAAGCCTGAAAACCTAATATTGGAATGGACTGAACGTTTTTAACATAATCTCTGGCCGGCTTGTGGAGTGCAGGAGGTTGCCATGGCAACAGGTGTGCTTAAACGGCAGAGAGAGTAAAAAGGTACGAGTGGTTTAGAGTTGATCACCTGTTCAGGTTATTTTACCTGAACAGGTAAAATAACCTGAACAGGTTGCTGTTCAGGTTATTTTTATTTATTTATTTGTCATAGTACCCGAAAGAATTTACTACTTTCACCCCTGATCATAAATGATTAGGACCAGATTAAAGTCAGAATTCAGATTGATTTCTCGGTATTCTGTCGTTAACAGGTCACGTAAAATGTCACTTCAATCCATTATGACTCTCCCGATTCTCCTCCTTACTCACGGCTCTGTCATTAAAGGCGGTTCCTGCTAGGTGCCCATGTGAATAAAATCTGAATTCTTGGAGTTAAAATATCAGGATTCTGACATTAAATAAAGTAAAAGAAAAAAACCAGTAGCTCTAATTCTCTCTCGTACTAACCCGACCGTTAGTTAATACGTGTATGTGTTCGCTTTCAAAAACATTAGAACGCAGAACACGTACTTGAAGCACGTGATGGCGTCACGGCGCAGGGTTCTCCCTCTACGTCAACGACGCTGGGCGGTTCATGAATGGGGCTCTGAAGTGGGAGGGCCCCTCATCTGACTTTAGCAAGGCAGGAGGAAGAAAGTGGGTGTTGTTGCTTTGCTGCGATGCTCCTTCATGACTGTCTCTAAGCAGCCCAGCAGCGAGCGGTTGTCTGTGTTTGCGGATCGTAGCGGAGGGATCTTCACCCCGCAGGGATAGGGCATCCTTCGGCTGAGAAGAAGAGGCCTGCGGCCACAGCAGCAGCACCAGCAGCAGCGGAACCGGAGGGAGGCAGAGTCGTGTCGATGAGCCATGGGGTTCCGCAAGAAGAACAAGAGCCCACCGGTGCTGAGCCACGAGTTTGTGATCCAGAATCACGCCGACATGGTTTCCTGTTTGGCCATGATCATCCTCCTCGGCCTAATGTTTGAGGTACTCTGTGTTAGCCGCTGCTAGCTGACGTTAGCTCACATGACAGCAGTAACTCGGCAAGCAGGGCGCTAGCGTGTCTCCTTCCCTTCTCATGTGTCTCTGATTGCCAAAGAAGATGTGCAGGAGGCCCGCTGGCTCTCTCTGCTGATTCACCGCCTTCCACTGTAGCTAACCAATGCTTTGGTCAGCAACTTGGTCAGACTTGAATGTTTGGAGGCTGACAAGTATGTAGTGAGCCACGGTTGAATCAAAACCAAATGGCTTTTCTCTCTCATTGACCTGTCCACACCCCATATGTACCCTTCAGACTTCTACGATCCGTTTTTTAAAATTAAACTATTCTCAATATAAATGTAATTTGTGCATACTTAATTTAAAATGCAACACACACAACCCACAGGATGTGACTGTGGCAGGAGTGATGCACCTCCTCACTCTTATTTACCCCTCCAGGCAGCTCCTGGATATCTCTATAGGTCCCAATTATGATAATTTGTGAATTCAGGCTCTTTCAGAACTGCTTAAATCACACATATGCTGCTAAATGAGCAGGCAGGTATGCTGTGACAGTTTCACTCCTTTGAGGGTAATCTTGACTATATGGTACAGTGGATTTATTGGATCTTGTCACCTACTCCTATTCAATCTCCATTTTTTTGATTGGTTTCCAATCCTTTCAAATGTTATGTTTCATTATTTCCCACTATATATATATATATATATAT
>CAEGAF010145468.1:0-12190 GCA_903067075.1 Micropoecilia bifurca
TTCCGGGCACGTCCCACCGGGAGGAGGCCCCGAGGAAGACCCAGGACACGCTGGAGGGACTATGTCTCTCGGCTGGCTTGGGAACGCCTTGGGGTTCCCCCGGAGGAGCTGGAAGAAGTGGCTGGGGAGAGGGAAGTCTGGGCCTCACTTCTGAAGCTGCTGCCCCCGCGACCCGACTCCGGATAAGCGGAAGAAAATGGATGGATGGATGGATATTACTGTACTAAAATATACTGGATGCATGCTCAATAACTGGGTGTCATAAAAAGAACTATATTCTTCAAATACGTCATTAAAAAATTACCGACGATAATACCACAGTCATGATTTAGAACAGAAAAAATCTGATGAAAAAAAAAGTAAAATAACAAACTTTGATACACTATGGCGTACAAGCACAAAATCATTGATGTGTTAATAGAAATTGATTATTCATTTTCCTGTCCCTAAGATGTGAAAGCAGTGTGTCCAAGAAGAGAAAGCAAAAATGTAAAACTCAGGAAGAGTTGTTCCAGTTAGAGAGAAAGAAATCCCAAAGACCTATTGTTTTAAAGTGAACCCAAATAAATTTAAATGTAAAACAAAATGAAATCTGATAAGGAGAACTGCAAAGAATTGTTGGTCTCATTCGAAAAAAGTGCATAGATTAAAGATGGTTAGACATCAATACAAGAAGTTCCACCTACCCGTCTTCTGATTGGCCATTTGTCTGCGCATGGCTGCATTGGCTGCAGCCTGCTGGGCAGACATGGTGACAGGGACAGCTCTCTCTGCCGGAGGAGCGCCATGTTTTACCGTCTTTGTGGCGAGAGCAGTGCTGTCAGCCCCACTGAGATTGATTTTATTGGTTGGAACTAAAACATAGAAACAGCACATGTAATGGTAAGTGAATTTACTGTTAAAAGTGACAGGCTAGTTTTACATGAAAGATGGAAAACTCTAGAAGAATCTGGTTTATTTTATTAGCAATATGAACTCAATAACAAGCAGGCAACACATAATTACCAGGACTGGGAAGAGGGCTCAGTCCAAAACCCAAAGATGGAGCCGAGTGAATCTTTGGTAGCGGGGTGGACTGAATGGCTCCGAAGCCTGGTTGGATAGACGGGGTCCTTACAACTGTGGGGTGGCGGGGGTTGGTTAACGCTGTCGCAGCTGGGGGATGTAGTGGTTGTAGCTCTTCCTCTTCCTGGTCCAAGTGAGACGGGAGAGGCTCCATGGACTGGGACAGGGAGGACGTTGAGCTCACATCATCCAGGTCCTCGTAGTATTTTGGGGAAAGGAACACTGAACGAGACAAGTTGGCTAACAAAAGGGGGTAAAAAGAAGAACAATTACATTGAATTAATTTTTTCACTCTGTTTGAAAGTTATTCTTATACACGTCTGGATGTTTGTTCACACTTCAATATACAGCAAAGATTTTAAAATCGCATGCAAATATCTAAAATGAAAGTACCTGGTGCAGTTGAGCGTACAGGAGGCATCGGTCTCTTTGAGAGGAAATTGCGAAGTTGGGACAGTTTAACTGGTGATATTGTGACTGCGGATGAAGACATAATGTCAGTGTTTTAAAATATTCAAATATTGTTCATGACTTTATATTAAAAAGAACTGGGCAATACCTGAAGATTTGGCTGGGACTTCAGGCAGAGTAACATCCAGCTTGTCTTTCAGGAATGCATCCTTTAAACTCTCAAGCTGATGTTCAAAACTAAAAAACAAGGAAAAACAAGATCGTTTAGTTTTAAAAGTCAGCCTTTAAAAACAACTTTACAACAGTGATAAAGTGAAGTTTGTGAAGATTGACATTTTTTTAACCGAATGCAGAATGATAACATTTTTGGATACGTCACTTCTTCATAACAAAAACTGAAACTCTCAAACTGGTTTCATTTTCTATCGGAAACAAAGTTTTTGTTTGTTTCTACATTTAAATGTAAATGTTTACATTTTAATATAGACGGGGTCCTTACAACGGTGGGGTGGCGGGGGGGAGGTGGGTAATGCTGTCACAGCTGGGGACTGTAAATGTGTACATTTAAATCTGCCAGAGTATTAAGCATTGTTGGTATTAACTGTATGGAAGCTGAAATCATTGAAGTAATATATTTTGGGGTAGAAATTTGAGGTTTTCCTCTGACGTTTCAGATGAAACGTCAGAGACGTTTCATCTGAAATTTAGAAACAACATAAAAAGTACACAACTGAAGCAATGACTTTTTTAAAAGAGTAAAGTCTGTCCACACAACGTGATCAGTATTTGGACTTCCAAAATAGCTAAACCATTAAAGTTAAGAGCCAATTTTAAAGACGGTGTAATATTTCAGGAAAACCCGATAGTGACTGCAGTCTGGAAATAAAATCATTTTCCATTCTTAATCATCTGTTTTTGGACACTCGTATGGATTTGGAAAGTATTCAAATTCTTTATATTAGTCGTAAAAATGTAAATACGGAACCAATAAAATGTTGCAGATAATATATATTAAATATATGCGTAATTCTCGGCCCAGTCCTTTTATTTACCCAGCATCTGTAGTTCCAGTTGCAAGGTTCTGGCTAACGAAAGGAGCAGAGTTTTTATTGTAAAGGCGCAGTCTTGTGAGCTCCTGAACCAGGTGGTCCAGGCGCTTCTTTTGCTCTTTGATGATGTAGATGTTGTTGCACAGTGTAGCGAACAGACCCTCCCGTCCAGGAACAACCATGTGTCTGTAAACAAACAATAAGCAAACACAATATTCTCAGTATTCAGAGATTTTAAAATGCTGGTGGGGTCCATCTGTTAGGCTTTTCGACTCACTTCTGCTGCTGCTTCTTCTTCTCCAGGTGTTTTTCCCATTCCACGTCTAAGACGTCATTAACGTCTTCCACAGCACAAATGACATACTGGTAAAGTCTGCGAATCTCCTGAGTTAGAAAATAAACAGATACACAACATTTTTTTGGAGGGGAACACACAGGTCTTTTTTTTCATGACTCATAAATACTTAGTATTACTACAACTGTGACATTAGTTAATATTTGACTGCACGTCTCACCTTGAGCTGTTCTTCGCTGCGTGGATCTAAAGACCTTTTGTACAGCAGGTGTCTGTAATTTTTGTCTTTGCTCATCTCGCTCTGCGTTTTGGCTTCCTCTGCCCCAGCAAAACCTTCAATTAAAGTGGTTTTCAGCGCCCCAATGTCCCCATGGAGAGACTTTGAAATCAGAAGAAAGAAAATGATTGACGTAAATTTCAACTATTTTTCTTGGTCTTCACTTAGTGTTTTTGCAAATCAAGATTAGGAAAACAGATCAACACAAAAAGGGATCCTTTAGTTGCTGTGGACCTGCCAGGGCGCTGGCAGCGTCTGATTTTGTAATTAATAATAACAAGTGTTACAGTATGCTTTGATGAATAGTACATTCAATGTTATACAAAATACTTTCAAGGTTAAAAAATGCAAAACAAAGCGTTCACTTAAAATATTTTCCTCAAAAGGAAACTTTAAAAATAACTATAACCACCATCATTTTTTGTGTGTGTGTGTGTGTGTGTAATAAATATGTGCTAGACTTTGTGGCTTTAGGTCGACTCAAGCCGTTTTTGAGCAATAATTTTTGTTACCTCAGTGGTTTCCTTTAATTCCAGGGTGAAGACATGAAGGTCTTCAGATTCTTTTCTCAGGTCCTTCATCTCGTCGTTAGTACCGACCTTAAAGTTGGCTTTGGTGCTGCGCGATTTCAGGTCATCTAGCTCCTTCTGGAAGTGTGCAACCTGATGTACAAGCCAAAAACATGTCATTACTAGTGTGTGCGAGAGCAGTTTATAGAGCTACAACATGCATTAATATAATTCAGCAATGTTATCTATCATTTACAGATTTTCCAAAAAACGTTTGAGTATAAACTCCTTTACAAGCTGATAACTATATCCTAAAAGACACGAAGCACAAAAATGAAAGAAAAAACATTTCAAGTTTTGCAAATGTTGCAAAGTTTATTACCAATTTTGTTCCTTGATTTTTAACTCACATTTTGCAACTGTTCTCAGTGATTTATAATCTCAATAGCATGTTTCCTACACTCATCTTTGGCATAATGTTACTTTCATTTTAATTTCCATTAGTTCAAAAACAGCAATTTTTAAAGTTATTTTTTGGTTTATTTTAATTGAAAAACTGCTTATGGTTCTTGTTCATTTCTAAAATGCTCCAATAACCCACAGTTAAAATGATTCAGACTGTGCCTTCTGTCTTTTCCAACAAAATTATTGTGCATTTTGTTTTTTAAATTGCAATTGGAGATTTAATAAGAGGCTCACAATGTTTTCTGTCTAATATAGTTAACATAATAATCAGTGTTTTGAGTGGAAGGCCACTCATAATTCTGCATGGGTCATATTTTTGAAAGCTTTATCAGCATATGATGATTGTTCACTGACATAATAACAGGCAATTACAAGAGGAATCCATTTAGTCTAGTCATTATTAAAAAACGAAAGGTAACCCACTGTTATTTTTCACATAAGAGATTAGCTCCACTTAATGTTCCAGCCAATAAAATAAAATAAATTAAAAAAAATATCAGACCAGGTTTGAATAGTAGCTTCATTTTTTTGGGCAACAGCAATATCACCAATAAAGAAGTGAACCCTCGAACATGTTAGCATTAACAGAAGGATGCATCTTACCTCCTCCAAAATACCAGTCATAATGGGATCAGATTCTTTCTTCTGGTGCAGCTGCTTCTCCAGGGTCTTCATGCGAACTGTTGCCTGAATAATGATAATATCAAGACGTAATTATTTGCAGCCTCTTGCCTCCAAAGCTTTAGAAAACACTGCAGTTTAAATTAAAAAAAACAATTTGTCAAAATCCATTATAGCTTCACTTTTCTTGTCTTTGTGACGGTATTATTTTGCTGCTAGGGGCAACCACTAAAATGAAGGTTTTGCAACAGCCGAATCTTCTGTTTGCTGATTAATTAAGCTTCACTAAAAATCACTTCACTGATCACATCTGGACTGATGAAAGGGATTAAACACTGTGTTAGCTCTCAGCCTTCTCCTTTATTCCTTAAAAAAGATGCAACTTCAAACCAGTTGTGTACTTTAAAAGTTTTTTGCAAAACATCTGTATCTAAGCACATTAGTATTTCTGCACAGCTGCTCCAATATCTGGTTTATACGGAGCTGTACACCGTTAGATGTCAGACAGAAGTGGGAAAATAAATTGGACACCAAATGGTAATGAAATTAGCCAGCAATTCTACAGCAACAAGGTAGAAAAAACTGCCAAACTTGTTTCTGCTTTTACAACATGGCTAATAGACAACTACTGCAAAAACAGACCACATGAAAGGTTGGCAGTTCCTAGAAGACGGTGTCACGTATAACAATGGGGGTCAACTACACCTCCTCACTGAGAGAGGAATTTCTGAGTCACTCTCAGCAGCTAACTGAATCACTCTTGAGGCAGGACTCATCGGCAGGAACTATAATTCTGCAAGAATCTTCGAGAGTACGGGCTCTGGTGCTTCTGCAGACCATATCACTTACAAAACAACTGACGCCTTCAAAACCTGAGCAAATCCAACGGTTCTGAAGGACTGTTTACATGCTTCAACAGTGATAAAATACTTTAGGTCGTTCAAATCTTGCAAGAGCGGTCTTTTACATTTTGTAGACTTCTTTTGATAATTATTTTTACTAAGCACTCAGTCAGAGACATGACATAATTTTGGGCAAAGCAAAAAGTCAACTTCTATAAAGCCTGAGCTTTACAACAAAAACAAGTACCTGTGGAGGTTGGGCACGCCCTTGTGAAGTAGGAGCCGGTTTCTGGACAGCTGTGGGAGGTGTGTCCGTGTGAACTGGGCACACTGGGGCTGACAAAACAATTAATAGATTAAAAACAACAACCCATGCTAGGGATATGGTAGTTTAAATTTAAGCTTTTATTTATTTTTTCTTTAAAAAAAATGTGTTTGCAAATATCTCCTTACTCAATACAACTGGTGGCTTGGTGGTTGAGAATGTAAGGGCCCTTGCTACATTGGAAGAGGAGACGGCAGCCTTGGGATGTGTGGAATTAAAGGAGAAAGCTGGTGCTGGGCTCTCTCCTGATGTAAATCTAAAGAAAGAAAAGAATAACTTTTGCATCACTATATTCATGCCGAAATGTAAAAAGAAAGCTTCAGTACAAGGAGAAGTAAAACAAACAAACCAAAAAAGGTTGAGTACCTGTCGTTTACATTTAATTTGACAGAAGGAAGGGAGGCAGCAGGGAGGCTCTGATGTGTCGACGAAGATGGAGATGGAGCTGGAGCTGGAGCTGCTGCAGGTTTCATGGAATGGGTGCTGAATGAAAATGCTGACGCAGCAGAGGGAGATTCAGACGGAAGTTTGGAAGCAAAAGAGAAGCTCGAGGACGCTGAGGTGAAAGATCCAGATCCCCCAAAGGAGAAAGCAGGAGGGGTAGTGAAGGTGGCATGGGTGGTTGGAACTGTGAAAGTAAATTCTGGTGAAGAGGATGACACGGGAACCATAGGAACAAAGCTGAATGGGACAGCCGAGGAAGATGTAGGAGGAGCAGATGAGGCAGAAGAGACGGACGCAAGAGCAATGTTTGAGAATGCTGCTGGAGCAGCTCCAGCCGAGGCAGCGGCTTTGGCTGGTTGGGCTGCCAAGGAACCTGTGCATAGAAAAAAATAACAAAAATAATAAAAAAATAATAATAATCACTTGTGCATCTCTTCACAAGCTGAATTAGCTATATGCAAATCAGAACTTTTAGATTCAATTTGATAATAATTGACCCGAGACACAAACTTTCATTTGCAGTTCCATAGAGTTTAGTGATGTGGCCAACTTAACCCAACAATATCATTGGGCCTAATACAGACATAATTATTGGATTGAACAACAGGCTGAGGCCAACAATCAATCAATTAATCCAAACAACAAACTATATGTTGTTGCTGTTTTATTGCAGAAATTTAGGAAAAACTTTCAAATCAATTTATTTATGTAGTGCTTATATAATACTGTTTAAATCTATGATTGCTAATGTTGAAATCTGTGGAAGAACTAAAATCCTTAATGGAAAGAAACTAATTCAAGAGAATGTGATGAGTGACAATTTAAAACAATGTTTACTATGTCTACTGTAAAAAAAAATGTTAAGGATCCAGTAAACATCTGTTTAGGAGAACAATTATTTTGTTTTTATTAAAGGTCAGCATCTTTGAAACAACTCAAAATAACAGCATGAAAAATGTTTCAGTAAAACCTATATCAAACGTCATGTGGGCAATTAAAAAAAAAAAAAAGAAAAAGAAAAAGATAATCTTCTCATGAGAAATAATGAATCCAAGCACAAATCGGTCCAGTTACCATAAAGTCTTACCTGGCTTTGGCTGCCTCTCTCCTTCCAAGTTGATGGTATTATATGGCGAGACCAGCTGCTTAACCCCAGGATTCAGATTGAGAAGCGTGAATGGGCAGAGTACTCCCTCTGTGGACAGCATTAGCATTGTGGGAGCTGGAGGCAAAGTCTTCTCATCAGCTTTGGGAAGACAAGAGAATGATATTAACGTTTGTTCTACAAAACGTACGGCCACAAAAGATGTTTTAATTTAACAAAAATAATCAAGCGTTTCTTAAACAACACTTTCGGTCTCAGATGCAGAGTCCACTCCGTCTCATCGCCTTCACTGTATTTAGCATCATTTCACTAATCAAGGAGTCAGGGGGAATCTTTACAGCTCTTTGGCAAGGGATCACTGTGAAGCGTCAATAAATGAAAGATCCAATCAAATATGGACATTTATATGGATTCGCGAGATAAATTATTTGTGCTTTACACTAATCACATTTACAAGCGAAAGTGAGAGCTGTTTTTCTTGCTGTGCGCGGAATGAAGACAGACTGCTCTTTGTCACCTTTAGTGTAAGATTCATGAGAACATTTGCTCATATGTTAGCAGCACACTCATCTCACGACCTTGCCTTCTTCCGCCCAGTGTTTAGCTTAAAGAGGCCCTCAACAGTTGTGCTAAAAAAAAAAAAAAAAAAAAAACGCAAGATGCTTGATTGTGTAAAAGACAGCCCACTGTATCTCTCTTCTTGCCAAACCTTCAAACCTTTGCCTCTCCTCACACCCACTTCTCTACACTTACGAAAATCTTGCACAGTGCTGGCTGCAGCCCAAATTTCAGAAATCAAGCCTAAATCAACATCAAAGGAACAAAATTCAGGATTCGTATAACCCATATTAATATGCTTCTGTCAAAATGAATATTAATGCTTACAGACAGATCAGGAAAGAGTGTAAAACTCAGGAGATCACAACATTTACTGCTCTTTTTCAGATTTTTCCACATAGTTGCACTTGGATATTCAAAACCGTCTTGCATTTTGCATGCGACGTAGACTAAATACTTTAACCACTGTTGAAAGAATTCATACCGTTTTTGGATTACAAAAGCACATTTTAAGCTATTTGGAAGGCAAAAGGGGGAAATGGAAACAACAAAAACAAACACAGTAGACCTCATCAGTATTCTGCATTAGGATTGTCTGGGCTTTGTTGTTTGTTTTGGTCCTATAGCTTGTCTGAGCCATTTTAATGAGTACATTTGTTCTCCCCAGATAACTCTGCAGTTACTCCCCCCCCCTTCTCCTTCTCCCACTCCCTTCTTCCTCTGCCCTACCTAATGCCTCTCTATAGATCAAAGTTTTGATGAGCCTACAATCATGTCATAATGTTGCTCAAATTGCAGTTCTTTTCCTCAACAGGGAGGAAGTTCTTGACGTGAACGAGGAGAGATGTGACTAGACGGCAGCAGCAACTATACGTGCGGGTCTGCCAGACTGGGCCGGCGAGGATCAAACAGTGCACTGAGACGGGGAGCTTATCACTATTCTTTACACACGTTGCAACGGAGCACTGCAGTGGATGCTGCGTGCACAAAGCAGCCTGATGGATTTCGGTTTCATCTGATCAATAGAGGTGTGTTCAGCAAAAACATTTCCAAGATGAAACAAAGAGGCGATGGATTGCTGCACCAGAGATGAAATGGAATGGAAACGGTTTGTAGAGTTTCTAAGACGAGAGTAACAGGCGGTCGCTTCGTTGACACGGCCATCGCCTTTAAGAACGGCCTTGAAACGTTCCTTTTTGATCGTTACGTCTGGCCACGTCGCATCTGAGAGGCCACCAGACAATGGGGAGACGCAACGATAGATTCTGAGAACCTCTCCACTTTTTTTTTTCCTCTTAGTAACTCCCATTGTTTCTGTGATTATTTTTTTCCTGCTTGTTTGTGTGCCTTTCCGACACTGTCAACCTCCAGATGATCAAGGCAGATGAACACCCATCGTGAGACGTGATTCTGCTTGTTTAGAGAGTTCTCCACTCTATTGTTGCTTTGTGTAGCCTTTAGACAAAAAGGAAATGCAAGCCACTGTCTGTGGAGTTGCCCAAATAAAAGATTTTCTTCTTTGTTATCAACACTAATCCACTTTTTTTTAAATCTAATTCTAGAAAAATTCCACCCTAAATGCATTTTAGTTACAGATTGCAACCTACTCAATAGAGAACGTACAATTCAACACTGCATATTTGAAACATCAGACATTCTGCAATGCAGTAAACAAAACAGTCTAGAATGTGTTTTGATTTAGTTTAATAACTTTTCAATTGTGCTTCATCTGCTTAAAATAGGGAAATAAAAACAACAATATCAGCCTCACCCTTAATGATGCTTTCCTCCAATGATGTAGTCATATTAATGTGCAGCAGCTTTATTCGTGACATAAATGTGTAACTGTAACTATAATAGCAGCAAAATGAAAATAAATATAACAGTGGTTTGGAAATAATGTGTCTGTATTAGTGTTTGCTTTCTACTAAATACCACAGTACATTGACACCACCAGATATGTGGAGGTGAGGTGTATTCAACATAGTTCAAATCAATCAAGAAATAAGATCAAACAGCAAAAGTTCATATCTTCAGTGTGACAACTTTTAGGAAGTGTGATTATAGGAATAAACAACATCAAATTATGTTGTTTTTAGGTTTAAACTGGACTACAATAGCAGGATGTCAACTGAACTCAAGCATTATCAGCTTGAGTTCAGCTCAAATTATATTTAGAATTAGAATTTAATCATACATTTTACTTTCCTCTGCAAATCTGTGGATATGTAAGTTTTTTCCTACAGGCCTGGTTTTTTGAAAAGTCCTTCTCACCTTGTTAAATAAGCTAGGTTTCTAAAGGATTTCAGATTTGTACTGTGAAAACTGTATTTTTCTTTTAATTATTCAATCTCATTTAAATAAGCAATTTAATTCTATAAATTTTAAAGGATAATACCTTTCGCTTAGTCTAGATGAGAATTAATATAGAAGTTTACCACACTTACTGATTTGGATCTCCTGCTGGCTTGTGTAGTCTATGGCTAAGCCAAGAGGCAGCGTGTCATCATTCGTTTCGGTCACTGGAAGTTCTGCTCTACTGGCATCTTCTAGAAGCCAAGCCTCCCACATCTACAACAAGCATCAGAACAAAGTACAAATCATTATTAGCACGTTCTCACAACTCAACGTGCTAAATCTTCATTTCTAATTTAGGAAATCTAGACAGACATTGTAGATGTTAACTCTACTTTATCACGTTTATCAAGAAGCCATGTTCAGTACTGTGCAATAGATTTTTGTTACTTCAGACAATTAAGGACAGAGTCAAAGAGTGATTCTCTTTCTTTCTATATTCAAAACAGAGATTTAACATGTTTGCTTTCTTTATGTTGTTTCTGTTTGTGTTACATACCCTGTCGTTTTGTCTTGCAATCACGCTGACCTCAATCGACGCCGCTGATGCAGCCAACATAAGATCCCTTTAAAAACAACAGTGAGACAGCAAAACCATCAACTCAGCATGACAATGAAATTCTACAAAGGGCAGTTATTTAAGTAAAAAGTGACACTTTTTTTTTTTTATTGTAGGCATAAAAAAATGCTGACACTTACCAGTCTTCTATGTGACTGAGGAAGTAGTGATGCTGTCGCTCTGTACAGCTGCCAAAAACACTCTCACCAAAGTTCAAATACTTTGGCTCCACTTTCTCATCCTTTTTCTGGAGAATTTAAATACAAATCATCAGTGATATAAACAAAAACATCTGACTATGTACTGTGTTCTCAGGGTTTCCTCCAGAAAACGTGCTAAGCCCGGTGGTCGGGGTTCGAGGCGGTCCACCGTATTTTTGTATTAAAAGATGTTAAGTTGACAGGAAATGTAAAAGTATTACAGTGTAATTATATGTTATGGAAAAACATATCCAGTGAAATGCTATTTAAACCATCAGCCCCAAACTCAAATGCCTGCTGGTCCTTCAGGCCCCTGCACTTATAGAAAGTGGACTGACCCACATTACTTCCCATCTAAATTTAGAAAATAAATAACAAAATAATAAAACAAGAAATGCATAAAAATCAACAATTATCAACCTACAAATAAACTCTGTAAACAATACAAAAAACAGAAATTTAAGAATAACATAACAAAATTTAAATGGATAAAGAAAAAATAGCTTCAACCACTTCACTGTATGGCGGCATTACACTCGGCCCGTTGCCTTGGCAACCAACAGACAGCAGCTCAACGAGCAGATAGAGCGGAGATTACCGGTCAGGGGAATTAACACCGATATTCCTGACTCAATGGACAACATGTTGTCCATTGACAACATGCGCCATTGTTGATTACGGATTTACTGATTCATTACGGATTTACTTACGGTAAATCCGTAATGAATCAGTCAATGCTGCTTGCGCTGTCCTCCTCTGGCACTCGCACTTCTCGCTACTTAGCAGTGGGTGTTACAAGTTACATAGACCTTACCACAGGGGCCGCGTTTCATTGGCTAATGCCAATTTTACGGCACAGCGCAGCTACCACGTGCGTGTCTCACAAATGCAAGCTACTGTCAATACATGCTGATGTACATTGTAGACTAGCAGACAGGTGTTCTGTCAGATCAGCATACGTTGTCAGATAGTCATACACTCAACTCAGACATGTATATGCTGTCATTACCATATGATTTTATTTAATCATCTGCATAGAATCATGACGTAGATCATCATACACTTTGTTATCAACAGTTATATGGCATCCTGACTTAGCGGTTAAGTAGG
>CAEGAF010145469.1:0-12187 GCA_903067075.1 Micropoecilia bifurca
AGTCTGTTAAAGATAGTATTATTGATAGCAGTACAATTTGCACAATGCCTGTTTTGTTTAGTTTTCTTCTTGGAAAAAGTTATTAAAAACAAGTTTTTTTCTAAATTAAGGTGAATTCATGGTTCCTTTTTCCACATAATGTAACAGTAGTGTTTATGATAAAAAAAAATTTTTAAAAAACAATTATGTGATCGGTATCGGGGATCGGAATCGGCGATCGGCCCTCAGGAGTGATCGGTATCGGGATCGGCAGAAAAAAACCTGATCGGCACATCCCTAGTGTTATACGGTGCTTTACATGCAGTGAATACTGGATGTCGTCGTTGCCTCAGCTGCTGCAGGCTGCCTGGAAGCTCTGACAGCTCCCATGGAGGGAGGAAGCTACACTAACATTTGTTTAATTTTAAGCTAAATAATCTTGATTGAGGTAGTGGTGCGACTACCCATTTTTTTCACTTCCGGTACCAATATCAATCTGAAGTTAGGCATCAACCAATATCAATCCAATACAGAAATACAGGTCTGACTTAAAAAAACTTTTTAACACAGACATAAATGTACTGAATTACAAATTTATTTGCTAACTCCACAGCTAAACAACACGCTGAAATACACCAACAGCTTCACAAGCTTGGTCAAACATCTAAAAGCTTTAATTTGCCCAATCAGTTCGATTAGGGGTAGAAGAGCCAGTGGAAAATGATCTGACATTGACAAAAACAATAGGTTGACTGTTGGTCAAACATGTAAAAATAAACTCCACCAAACTTTTTCTTTCAAGTTGTTGAAGTGTAAAATAAACCTTTGATCAGACTTACTTTGTCAACAATAGTTTGCAAAAGCTGCTTTGACCAATATGTTAGAAATATGATTTTATTCAACATTATTATTTAAATGGCAAAATTTACAATTTAAATAATGGTAAGTTTATTTACCAGAAAAGAAAAAAAAAACTTTTTTGAAAAAAAAAAAAAAAAAAAAAAAAAAATCTTAAAAAATATTTGGGTGAAATTCCACAAAATCATATGATGATATGGATTAAGATAAATAAGAAAGTTGCTGGAGATGAGGGTAAAATAATCTGGGATAAACTATAACTTCTTTTCAGCTGTCGGCCACGTTTTCTCCGTCCAACCTGGTTCTTTATCAGCCTGGATGGTGCGAGTGGTAATTTAGGCCCCACGTTTTGCAAGTTCTAATCTTCATAATGACCTTGGCTGTGTAGTAATCTGTCTCCATGTCTGACGACGGCGCCGGCGTTCAGACCAAAAATAAAATATCCATCTGTCAGAAACGAGGAGCCATGTCGGTACAGGTAGCAACGATGAAATACTATATGGTCCAACAGATGAAGGCTTATCACGTCCCAGCTGCAATACAGAAAGGCTTGGAGAACGTTTCACCATGGTTGCCGAGGTAAACAGTATTAAGAACACTCAGATTTCACCGATGCTTAAAAAAAAAACACAAATATTTAAATCTTTAACTAGTGCTTATTCACTCTAGTTTTCACACTATTCTTTGAAGACATTCCTGACAATTCAAAGTTAAATCACGCTTCCTTGTCCCTATTTATTTTATTAAAGATACGCTTCCTGCATGTGTCTCGGGCAGCAAGTGATGTGGCTCCCTTTAGCTCACCCTCTGTTGGCTCAAACAGGACAAATGCTTCCTGACTGGCAGAGGATTAGCTGCTGGTTCAGAAATGAAAGTCATTTCTTTCTTCTTTTTTTTTTGCACTGCCAACGTGTTTTATATTACTTTGAAATTTGGCTCCTGATGTCTTTTTTTCTTTTTTTTTGGGTGGGGGGGGAGGTGTTGGGCGGGATAAAATGTTGGCAGGAAATCCCTCTCCACCTCACTGGAATCACATTAGAACATTGGATTTTACAACTTGACGGTTTCATACACATTTCAAGTACAACTGACATTTAGTAATATGTGATACCTTTCCTGAACAAAAGTTGAAACAAACGAATATGCGTAGGGCTGGACGATATAACTGATAAACGTATCACAATATAGGGTTTCATACTATTCTGTCAAGTATGAAACCATTATTGATGTCAGTCAGTATCAACGGAGATTGATGTGTTTTTGTTTTAAATATTTGAAATCTCGCCAAACTTGTGGTGTCACCTTAACCTTTTTATTCACACTTTTCACTTGTGCATTTTTAAGCAGTTACGAGGAACAGTAGCAAGACCTCACACTGCTGCTGTGCAAGTTACTCAACAGGTTGTTGCTAGGTAACCAAAGAGAATGGGTCTTAGTTGATGCCACCAACTTTTCTCTTGCCAAGAGTCTTTCCATAACATAAAGGAATACATTTTTCATATGCTGAATGTAAAAAAAAAAAAAAAAGTTAACTTCATTTTGTCAGCTTTATCAAATATTGACTTGATAACAGAAAATGTTGTTTTTCTCACATTGTTAAACTTGGACATGAAGTGATTTAATTTATGCCCGCCCTCAAAATCAACCTTGCTTATTAGCGTCATATTTTTTCCCACCATGTTACAATCTTCCAGATTTAACATTTCCGCTTTTCTGTCGTCACTTTCTCACCTTTGTAGCGTATCAGTAAATGAGCGCTTATTAAGGTGAAACATAAGGAGCTTGCCGAGTGTTAGTATTTCCAAAGATAACCGGATATCCCATCCCACAGCGAACTCTGTGTATACAGTTTCTCTTTCTCGTTCTGGTATGGCCTCGCCATATTTATTTCTGTATTAACTGTCTCCACTTAAACATGACCAGTGGTGCCCTATTCTGGATAACTACAAACTACAGCAGTGAAATAAAGTCTAACCGGATGTTAATAATTTAATAGATTGGGACTAATTTTAATCAAACTAACCATTAATCAACAATTAGTTCTAAGTCAATTAATAGGCTGCATTCCAAGTTGGAAATAAACTAAGACTTAAACTTAGTTTTAATGGCTGGCAGAGTGTCATGGGCAGGTTTAGCTCCAGGTGGTTCCGACCTCTGCGGACCATCTGTCCAGTCTGCAGCAGAGAGGGAAGCCGTGTGCTCCAGGGTTCCTGCAGGGATGCAGGAATTCTGGAGGGATTCTAAGCAGACATTGTTGCCATAACAACACATGGCTGAGTCATTCTGGACGTCTTCTCCAGGAGACAGAGGAGCATCCTTGATTTGCTCAAATGATAAAAACACTCAATGAAACATGACTCATTGTATGACTCGTTCAGATGAGTCAGACAAAGAACAGGAGCTGGAGTTGCTTCCGAACAGAAGTTTACAAAAACTCTTAATGCATTTATATTATGATAATTTTAAACAACAGCGTTTAAGTGATTATAAACAAAGGGTAACAAAGTATGTATTAAAAATTGACGGATAAGAGACAAGTGACCTGAAGGTCACTTGACTGTGCTATAAAATGTCACTAAAATACATAAAAATAAAAATACACAAAACTGGTCCTTTAAAAACTTTAAAAAAGATTTTTGATAATCCGTAATTCAGCGTTTAAAAAGTCCATTGAATTTTACTGTGAACTGTAAAAAAGAAGAAGAAAAAAAGACCTTTTAATAACTGAAATCTTTCTCTTATTTTTTTGTATGTCTCCTTTCTTCCGGTTGGACGGAAACATGAAGGTAAGAAACAGTTTTGTTTTCCTGTAAATGCTCATGCTGTGGTTTCCTTTCTCTTTTCTATTCCTTTATTCTGAACCACAATTGTTACAAACACATTCTGTTCTCAGGTGCAAAAACTCTGAATATTTCTGTGACCAATAGGGGGCAGCATGACCTAAAAACTGATCACTTTTAGAGTCTTTGTGTGTCAACCAACCAGGATCCATACATTGAGTCTCAGCTTTTTGTTCACCACTTTGTCTGATGTGTGAATTTAGTTGGCTGCAGCTCCATCCTTCCTCCCTCCCGCTGGTCTTGTTGCTTGTGCCAATTTTAAAATCACGCCATTTCCTCTTCTGCCCCTGTAAAAAACAAACAAACAAACAAAAAAAAAAAACAGAAAAAACATCCATCCTCATCTCTACTAAAGCTAAAAGCAGTCCCAGTGTCTGCAGACACACCTGGCTAAGAGCTTTGGTAAACATTCACATTGTCATGGCTGTGATTGCAGCACTCAGCTCCGTATTAGTGGACCAGATCCACTCCTCCATCTCCCACATTAACGCAGTGGTAAGTATGCAACAAAAAACAAAAAAAACAACACATCCTTTTGTACAAGGTCAATGCTAACAGGCCTGTAGCTTTTATTAAATACTGAAACAACAACTTGGCTTAAAAGCAGAATAATAAGCAGACAACTAACAATCAAATGTACATTAAAATAAGTTGCTAAAAGCAAAGTTTTCTTAAAGATTCAGCTGTTTAATGTGAATTTCTTCAGGAGGTCATTTTTCTTATAACGGCTTTTAGAGGAAGTTTGATGTATTTATTTCTAAATAATATTTCAAACAAAATATTCTTTGACAAATAAAGCTGACATGATTTAGCCATGTTTCTGCTGAGTTGTGGCCAATGTGCAGTCCTAGCAGGCCAGAGTCAAAGACGGGGCTCAGCTATAACCATGCAGTCTAACAGCATGATTAATATTATTATCATCATTAATATTATTTCAAAGTATTTATATATTTAGAATTTTTTTTAAAAGAAAATACAAATTACAAATACAGTTCATAACTATAATTATAAAAAAACTTATTTTACTTTCAAAATGTTTGATACGTTGGTGTCCTCTGACCCAGAACGTTGTTGTATTTATCTTAAAAAATCATCTTCAGAGCATGAGGATTTATCAAAATTATGTAATCTGTTTAAAATAAAATGACATTTTTTGTCCCCAATAAATGATAATTTCTCACATCTTGACGTCACTGTTGTTTTTGGCAACAGTTACCCTTCTCATGCGTCTTATTTACACCACATAATGTGTAAATAAAATGTATTTACACATCACACAAAATCCGAGAAACATAATATGTGTCTCGGATTTTACTGGGAAAATCCTAGAGGATATTAATTGGCTTCAGTAAACGACCCAGAACAAAGACATAACAATAAAACTTGATATATTTGTGTATCAAATACTACAGCACATTGTTCAGAACTAATTTTTCGGCTTCATCTGAAAAATTAACAATGCAGTTCACTCATGGCATCACTTTATAAACAAAATAAAACTGTTTGGCATTAGAGTTTATAGTAGAGTATTTTCAAGTCAACTTGCATCCTCCTTGGAACTACATCAGACCAAGGTTATTAAAGTCATTTAAAACCAATAAAACGAAAATTCAGAAAACCTTTTTGTTAACTGAAACTAATAAACACACTAATTAATGAAGATAATCTATAACTATCTGGACCTATGTCATGCGTTTGTAAAACTACAACATAATGAAGTTATAGATAGAATATTCTTCATCATTAGCCTTTCAAACTGAACCTAAATATTAACCAAAGCATGGAAAAACAAAAAAGTAGTGCTAACATAAAAACTAAACTAAAACTAAATATTTAACTAATGATAAAAAGTACTTGCAAAGACTCTAAAAACTAATTAAAAATTACTAAATTAGACAAACAAAAAGCCACAAAGAAATCAAACTGAACTATCATGAAAAGCCCAAAACTGTCATAACCCTGCACCAGACGGAGAGTCTGCCACACAGCTGGGGATGATTTTGGTGCTGATCACCCATCAGAGAGCTAAAACATTAAAGTCCCGTTTTCAGGCGGTTCATCATGCAGGATGCTGATGTGGCGTCAGCCGATACATGTCTGTATACTTTTTACTGTGGAGGACGGAGCAGCCTCTCTGACTGTTCTGATCTGCTGTGCGTTCCCGTTGCCGGGCCCATGATGGATCCATATCATGTCCACCTACAGCAAGGGAAGAACCTCATAAAAGCTTTTCATATGAATTGTTTTATATGTCCAACCACCTGAATGAGACTCTGAGTAGGAATACACTTTATCTCAACATGGAGAGGGAAAAAAATTCTTGCTGAGGGAAAATAACCACAGATGTGTGTGTATATAGGAGCAGTACTTCAAACTCTCCAGCATTCTCTAGAGTGTTATCACCGCTCTATATTCCTCAGCCGTTGAGCAGAAACGTGGCATTCAGCACAAGACGGTGTTCAATTATTTTCCTTCTCTCTTTAAGTGCTTTTTTTCTACCTTCCTCTTCATTTGCCATTGGTTCTTAAGAGAGGAATATGCTTCTAAATATGGCAAATAGTGATGAGAAATTAGTTTTCTGTACATACATTTTGATCTGTGACATAGATTAGAAACATTTGGTAAAGAGTCATAAAACCTTCATATGTAACTTTTTTCTAACCAAAACAACTGCATAGACTTTTTTTGCTAAGTTATGGAAACCCAACATGTCTAACTAGATCTATGCAAATTATGATTAATGAGTTGGTCTAGAGTTGACCGATCTTATTGATCGATTGATTAATTGATAAGCGGCCATTTTACTTATTGCTGCTTATTATCATTTTTTACTTAATGGCATCTTGTTTTTCCCTCCATCATGTTGTAGTTTTTCTGAGTGATCCCCTCCATGTTTTTGTCATCACATCCTTGTCTTTGTAGCATATCAGTCACTTTTGGTTGAGAAGTTGTCGCTGCTCCACCGTGCAGCTCAGCTAGATCAGCGTTTAGGTGAAACTTGAGGTGCCTGTCGAGTGTTTATATTTCTAACAGAACCGCATCAAATTCATTTTTACATCCCACAATGGACTCTGTTTGGATCATTTCTCTTTCTTGTTCTGGGATAGCTCCACCATTTTTGTTTCGGTATCAACTGCTTTCTGATTTATGATGAGCAGTTACGCACGCCCTCAGCTGCAGGGGGCCAAACTACAAAACTAACTGAAATGTATAAGCGGATGTTATTAGTTAATCCATTGGAACTAAATTTAATTGAAGAAAACATTAGTTGAAAATTAATCATAAATCAGTTTATTGTTTGCATCTCTGGCTGTTCTATAGAATTTGTGCACATCTACAGTGCATTATTATTTTGGGTTTGATGCATAGACTAAAGCCTATAAAAGTCAGAAATACCTGATAATTATCAAGCAAGCTTAGAATGTTTTCACTGGTCTGCTGATTATTGAGAAACACTGGGAGAGGAACAAGCCAATTGGTTTTCCAGTCGGGTTTTTGAATGTGGTAGCTATTCTGCAGTCTGCTGCTTAACAAACATGATGCTGATAGTTGAACTCTATCTTTAGAATGACTAAATTATTACCTTAACAGGGTAAAAATACTGACTGTTTATCCAGTCGGTATTTTATGGTTTTCACAACAATTCAATTCAGTTCATTTATGCTGCACCAATTCGCAACAAAAGTCTCACTTTACAAAGCATGTTTCAGTTCAATTCCACATATATGGATCCTAGTTATCCAACAGTTATCCAACAATTATGATCAATAAATTATTCAAAGTAGTTTTAAAAGTTTTAATCTAAGTAAACCCAGCAAGTTGCAAATCCCATACCTGCAATAACTATTATCTCCTTAATACCAAAAAGACACATTTCTGGGATTTATAAAACTGATTTATTTGCACACACACACACACACACACACACACACACACACACACACACACACACACACACACACACACACACACACACACGAACCAGACCATCCGGATTGTGTGTGTTCTTATTTAGTTATGCTAGCTTGATAGATGACAGAGGAGGGGAGTTCATGGCTATATTAGATTTCCCAGCTTTGTTTCCGGACCAGAACACAACATTCAGAGTCAGGCTTGTTATCTCATTAAGCCTGTCTTTCTCACTAGAGGACATGTGTCCTATCTGGACAGACAGTCTAGTATGGATCAGTAGAGTAATTGTATTCCTAGAGAAACAGGTGAAGTGTCATCTTTGAGTTTTTCAACCATACCTTAAAGTTTCTCATGTGCACAGACTATCCAGACTCATTGTACATCCATAACCTGAAAGGACTTTAGCACATTAGCTGTAACAGACATCTAGTTTTCAAATTCTTTTGGCCTCAATGGAACAAATATATTCTTAGTTTACAAAAACTAAATTTGGTTCACTTTCAAGATGTCTGCTATATTCATTGTTAAATAAAATGTCAAAATGATTTGGGTGCAGGAAAAAGGGTAGAGTGCCTTCTCCGGGTCGGGGGGGAAGGGGTGTCCTGCCCCAAGTGGCGGAATTTAAGTATATAGGGATCTTGTTCACAAATGAGGGAAGAAGGGAGCTCAAGATCGACAGGCGGATTGGTGCAGTGTTTGCTGTGAAGCGGGCGCTGTACCAGTTTGTCGTGGTGAAGAGAGATCTGAGTCAAAAAGCGAAGCTCTTGATTTACCGGTTGATCTACGTTCCCACCCTCATTGTGATCATGAGCTTTTGGGTCATGACCGAAAGAACAAGATCACGGATACAAGCGGCCAAAATGGGTTTCCTCTGCAGGGTGGCCGGGCTCTCCCTTAGAGATAGGGTGAGAAGCTCAGTCATCCGGGAGGGACTCAAAGTAGAGCCGCTGCTCCTCCATGTCAAGAGGAACCAGTTGAGGTGGCTCGGGCATCTGGTAAGGATGCCTCATGGACGCCTCCCTGGTGAGGTGTTCCGGGCACGTCCCACCGGGAGGAGGTGCCGGGGAAGACCCAGGACACGCTGAAGGGACTATGTCTCTCAGCTGGCCTGGGAACACCTTGGGATTCCCCCGGAGGAGCTGGAAAAAGTGGCTGGGGAGAGGGAAGTCTGGGCCTCCCTTATGAAACTGCTTCCCCCGCGACCCGACCCCGGATAAGCGGGAGAAAATGGATAGAGGGATGGATGGGTGCAGCAAAGTCAGCATTTCAGTAAAAACCTGTGGATAGACTTGGTTTGACTCTTTAAGAGCTTGATAAAAATACACAAATTCTTTATGCTGTACTTAGCATTTTCTTTTGTAAGAAAATTCTATCTGTAGTAATTTTACCCAGTTTTTCTTTTTAAGTCTCCACCAGCATAGGTGGTTGATGCAGATGGCTTTAGACACAAATGGCTTTAGCCTTTGTGTCCAAGGGCCACAAATTGCTAATGCGCCACACTTTAGACACCTTGGGCCTAGTCAAAGGAACTGTCTGTAGTAAAGTTGCTTGAAGACACCAGAAGCCACATGTGTTTACTCTTCACCATCCCGATCTGGTCAGGATCTCACCCAAGCACACACCCCCACACACACAGATGTACACCTCCTCCAAACATCAACATGCTACTCTGGATAGAGCAGAAAGTGCTGATGTAGTCCAACTGGCCTCTTTAATTTGTGATGAGCGGGGCCAGCACGGGACCGCCAGGGCCTGATGGCCAGATTGTACTGCTGTTCCACGCCCCCCTCCAACTACTCACCCTCTTACAAGCCAGCTGTAGAAACACCTGCTAAGTCAGCAGCAGCTACAGAGTTCATCTTCCTGTTCTCACTCCTGAAAAGACAAACATTTGGAAGCTCAGACCTGAACTCTGTGTAGAGGCTCGGGAAGTGTCAGCTTCACTTTTACTTGGTCTCACTCTAATAATGGTTAACCAATGACCAGCTGTTATGTTGCATTGCTAAAAATAGTAGAGTCACCATCTTAACTGAAAGCAAAAACTTAAAGCTAATCTCACATTTTTCTGGATTTCCAAATATTAAACTGTAGCATTTTTGTTGTGAATATTCCACGAGCTGCGGAAATCTTGACACAGAGGTGTGAAGTACTCCGCAGGTGTGAATGCACACATGTGCAGAACACGGCTGCAACGTTATTCTTTACATGAACAGGTAGACAATAACAAAAACAATGGCGGATAGCATTTTTCTGCATTTTGCTGTGTTGTGCTACTTAACCTGTTCAGTTTAACACAATTTTTATTCCCCTTTGGGATCAATAAAGTACTTTTGAATTTGAAATACCATGAGGCAGTGGTCTGTGTAACTAGTCTATGTCTAAGCAGCAGTGTCAGGAAAGGAAGAAGTAAATCTCATTTTCAGTCTCGTTCACATGTGTGGGGGTATTAATGGGTATCTGGGTGAAGGAGGCAGTGAAGCTGTTAGGTTACACGGCGATAAGTTTCTGGTTTATTTCCAGCCTCATATTCTGGTCATTGCTCCTAAGAAATGGAGTTTGCGGACTTTAGCGGCGAATGGGAGTCTTCTCCTGAGACGAGGACAGAGGCAGCAGCATACTGCAGGCTGAAGACCAGCCACAGCGAAGACTGTTGCCTGGTAACAGTTTACTGAGTCTAGCGGGGTCCTTCAAGGCTGCCCACAGCCCTGCCTGCCCTTCGTCATCGTCACATGAAGATTAGGTCTGCAACTTGCCTGGCCTTGAATTATTTATCTGTTATTTTCTGGCGGCCTTCAGTGTTTCAGTCTGCTGGTCGTGCTTCAGGTATCCACATCACCTGCCACTGATCTGAAGTCTGATGTAGATCAGATCAGATGCCTCTGATACATGAACGCCATATGTGGATCGAGGAGTTTGAAGGTAGATTCAGTCAGGTTCATTTGTTCTAAAGACTGTAGCAAAGGGAAATACTCCTTCAGCCCCAATGCGTTTGATGTTTTCTGTTTGTTAGTTCCTTCTCGCTCTGGGCTGTCGCTGCTGCTGCTGCTGCTGCTGATCTGGGGTGCCCGCCTCTGATTATTTGTTTCCTGAATGTCTAATCTGCCAAGTTCATGCCTCTAGCTACCCCACTGAGAAGGGCTTCCTTGTTCTGCGTCTGCCTGGCAATCCTAGCGACTGCTGCTGTCCCCAGCCTCTTGTGCACATTACCATACAGCTGTCCCCCAGGACGCAGAGAGACAGACACCCAGGAGCTTCAGAGGGATGCCGGCCACTCCCTCCGCCCTCCCAGGCTGGAGCTGCGGCAGATGGGCCGTGCAGATTAAACCACCAGGCACATGGCGCCCATTGTGCATCGTCTATTGTGAAATCGGAAAGGTCACCTGTTGGGGTCAAGGCTGAATTGGTTGCGAAGAGCGCTGCTTCTTATCTACGATCTCTGCTGGTGACGGTTTTGCTAATGTTAGCTTTATGACTGCAGGGAAATAATGAGCAGTAAAGGCTCAGAGCACACTTATGGCTCTTTGTTGCTGTTCTGTTGTAAAACAATTTCTTCACTAACCGAACCTAGTAAAAAATCATTCAGGCTGGTCATTTCTGTGCTTAAATTATTATTGTTGGCTAAAACTAGTGAAATAACCAAAATTGAAATTGAGGGAACATTTTTGCTAACAGAAGTAAATAAAAACGGTAGTTAATAGGGAAAAAACTTTGACCAACTGGAACTGTATCATGTATTTATGAAAATAACTAAAACATACAGAATTTCTAGATATAATATTCTATGTTTTCGTGTTTATAAATCTGCTTATTAGCCTTTCGAACTGACGTGAAAGGCTAATAAACTCTGCCAGCTGTTGGCAAATTATGGTCCTCCATACTCCTCATGGTGGCACTTATTCTAGTCCGCAAAATGGCAACAGCAAATTTGGGAGAAACGTTTTTTTTAATTGTATCTTCTGAGTATTCATTACCCAGTGAATCGGTACATCTATACATGATCACAAAACAATATTTTGACCTTTTTGAATTCTGCACCTAAAAAGGAACCTATGTGTGAAAAAACTACTACTATAATAAAAACTAAACTAAAATTGAGCATTTTTTAAGTAATTAAGAAAAACTAGCAATCACTCGCTAAAAATTAATTGAAACTAGAAAAATAGCTGTTCCTGTGAGACAGCCGTGAGAATGCATATTAGCAGAATGTCTGCTGCAGAAATGCAAGAAAAAGTAGAGAGAAGCATAAGAAGTGAAGGAAAGCAGAAGAAATGGAAATAGTTTAAACAGTGGAACAGTAAAACAAGAAAAAGTAGAGAGACGCATAAGAAGTGAAGGAAAGCAGAAGAAATGAAAATAGTTTAAACAGTTGATCAGTAAAAATAGCATAAGAAGTGAAGGAAAGCAGAAGAAATTGAAATAGTTTAAACAGTTGAACAGTAAAAATAATCAAAAAGCATGAATTTAGCATAAGCGGAATTCAGTACAAAACTAGAAAATTCCTGCAGAAATTTTAAGGGCCCATGCCAAAGTGTGCCCGTCGGATTTTTAATAAAGCGTTCTGGTGGTAAAAATGAGCAGTAATGCTAAAGAAAGCTGCA
>CAEGAF010145480.1:0-47999 GCA_903067075.1 Micropoecilia bifurca
GTGGTCAACTTTTGATATATCAGTTTCTTTGTTTATATATTTATATTTAATTATTCACAACTATTTTCTATGCAACTAATTGTTCAGAATCGTAACTTTTATCTAGAAAATATGTTTTTCCTTAAAACAATGTCATACAATTTTTAAGAAAGAGTGGAAAAATCTAAAATATTGCTCAACCAACATCATTTCCCATCATCGTCTTCATCACCACCACCATCGTCATCATCAGTCTAGTTCAAAATTTCACACTTGGATCCTCACAGATGTTCACTTCCTCAATTCCTCAATTAACCAATTAATAATAACCCCTGCCGATCACACTTTCAGTTGCCATGGCAGTTACTATGCTGTACTTTCACTGAAGGCTCAAATCAAGCTTTACAACAGGTCACAGGGTGAACAGCGGGGACTGTGAGAAACTTTTCTCCCTAGCAGGATCAAGTTTCCGCGCAGCTCCGTGTCCGTCTCTCTCAAACTCAAGAAAAAGCAGGACAGGCAAGCAGGGAAGCGAGAGCCCGGCTGGCGTTGTGCCTTTTGAGACCCTTTATCCAAGCTTACCTTTCTTTTCCGCCTCAACACAGGAGCCAAAGCAGAGCAGAGAGGTGAGGCTGATCCACCGCAGAAAACGGGCTGCCATGGTGTCTTCGAAGCTCCTGTGTGTTAGAGCGCGGTGTCATTCCATGTCAACAGGACGCGATATCCCGACTGGACATAAACAAACACCTTTAATTTAACCTAATTCCCGTATCGACGTGTGGAAGAGTTTTCCTTCTCCGAGAAAAGTCCAACTTTGACAGCTCCTCCTCCTCCTCCTTCTCTTCTCTTCAGATATCTCTGCCTTGCCTTCAGCCTACGAGGGCGAACCTCCGACTGCTGCGACGTCAGCAGCAGGAGGAAGGACAGATGCGCCCCTCAGGTAAACAGGCGCACAGAGGAGAAATCCAGGACAGAAATCTGTTCACTGCACTCACGCTGCGCGCTTTGCACGCCGCAAAGATGCAGATGATCGGATGTAGATGTAGATTTAAGGTGAAAACTTCGAGGTTTTTCTACTTCAATAAACCTCTTGCAAGTGAAACCCTAGCAGTGGCATTGAGTACGTCCTCTTTCCTCTGGTTTGTGAACGCAGAGGCATAGCAAGGAGAAGCAAACCCGTTTAACAGTCTTTCAACGGATTTTATAATCTTCATTTTTAGCTTCCGTAGTTAAAAGCAGATGCAAAAGCAAAAAACTTTTTCTTTTACTACAGAACTTTTATCTTTGAAAACAAAGAAGTTAATTTGTATCTGGGTGTTTAGGGGTTAAAAGAGCCTTAGCTATTGCTTTAACATCTTTGTAAAGCATATCATGTTGTTCTGAAACATAAAAATGTAACTTATATGTCTGTTAAAAATGTTATTATTTTGGTTGAGCATAGCTAAATTTTGTGCTCAATCACTAAAAGAAGATAAGTCAGACTGCAAGTTTTGCCCCATTCCATGTGGGCTGACAGTGTGTCCAGTGACTTTGTATTAATGTGTTTTTTATGACATATTAGAAATGCCTTGTTGATGAAAGGTGCTATACAAATTAAATTTGATTAGTTGATTGGGGTCAGTGTGACTGACAGCAAACTGAACCTCTATTCTCATTTGCAAGCAGGGAGACATGGGTGCTTGTCCTTTCTTATACTGTATAAAAATAACAATACAATACTGATCCAAAGTAAAAGCCATACACACTAGTACTGAAATAATTAAAAACAGAAACAACAGTAAAACATGAAATGTTTTATTGTTGTAAAACATTTACTGTTGTAAAAAATGACCACCAAAAGTCAATTTATCAAGAATGCTTAAAAGTTTTTTATTTATACAATTAAAAATGGATGAAATTATTTCTCTAACATAAAAAAACAAATAGGAAAAACATTCAGACATAGAAGTAAAGTGAGTTTTTTGATGAACTGCCAATAATTCTGATTCATTGCTGCATAAAGGGGAAGAGGAGCAGCCGAATGCCCTGTCACCTCTTTCTTTAGAGTACTTTTGGGAAGCTTTGGGTGGACATGGGCTGGTAAAAATCTGACCTGATCTGCTAAATATATAAGCATTCTTTCCCCAAATAGATGTCCCTGATTGCTGTGACCTCTTTCAGGAGGGTAATACATCCTGCTTCAAAGCAAAACAGGACTCAGGTAGGGATTGAGCAGCACTGAAGTAAAACCAAATTCCCCCAATCTCAGTCCAGTTGAGCATCTGCGAGTTGTACTGGACAACTATAGGGATCTTCTTGGCAGACACCACAACTTTTTGAGTCTAATGGAATCTGCACCTTGATAGGTCAAAATTTTTACAGCTGAAAAAGGGGGAAACAGCATCATATTAGGCATTTTTTATGAGTAATCAGTCTAAATCTTTAAAAAGAATATTTTTTTCTGTAATAACATAAGATGTAACTTACTTAATGGTAAATGATTTTTTAACATGCCCCTTTATCAAGATCCAATAATGTTCAAAACTGTTTTCCATCCAATCTGTTGTTCACACTGTGTTGTTATTTCACTGAAATCCAAATAAAATATATAATATATAGTTTGTGGTTGTAATTTTATAACATCTGAAAATGTTCACTAACGTTCTTCGGTGTCTTGGTAATTTTACTTAACCTTTACTTGACACATGCAATTTATAGGTGTTTTCAGTGTAAATGTCACACGTTTATTTAAAAAAAAAATCTGGCATTATTGTGGCTGCATGGTTGCTACAGTTGTATTGAGTCATTTTAAATAAATAAACACTGACATCCCTGTAGCTTTTTTCTTGTGAACATCTATGAAAAGTGTCCATGGTGATGATTCACTCAGGATGTCATACTTCACATTGAAGGTTTTATGAAATTTGGGCCTGATAAAGGAGACAATGTTTAGGTTCTAATATCATTTTACTGGTATATATATCTATATTAAATATGTGTGTAAACTGAATGAAAGTCATAAATAGCAGCAGGGAACAGGGGTGGAACACAAAATGTCTAAATTGCTGACAAATCCTCAATCTTACCGGATCTGAATCTAATTGGACATCAAAGCTCCTAAAATGTGTTTGTTTGTCATAACCATATTGGGCTCTACGGGGACAGCAGGGATGGAAATCATTTTTCACTGTGGTGTTTATTTCATTATTGAAGCCTAATGCTTCTGCAAACTGTCCTTGGTTGCGCTGCTGGAGGAAGAGGTTATAGTGTTGAGTGAAATTATGGCCATTCTGCTCCAGAAGAAATTGCTTAATGTGAGGCTAACGTTTCACATGTGGCAGCACCGTAAGATTTGTGTCTACACAGTGGATGTGATGCAACCATCAGTTTGAGGGCTTTAACTGCTAAACAGACAAATGCTGATGTGATTAGTGAAACTGAGAAGTGAAGTATTTACTGAGGGAACCAACTAGAGCTACTTTCCACAGAAATCTATATCAGGTTGTGGTACCTTTCTGTAGAAAGGATTTTCTGAACACATCCTTTGGTTTTTCAGATACCTTGGTGACAAAAATAAGTTTGTTACGTACTCTGGCTTGTGTGGCAAAAGAACATTTTCAGCTGTTACTGTTATTCATTTAAAAGTCACAGCATATAAGTATTTTGGGAACACGGGTACTCAAGTAAGACTAGCACTACTTTAACATATTCTCAAGAAAAAGTAAACGTGGTTAACATCTGGTTTAATATTTAAAAAGATGATCTCAAACAGATATACAATGCAAAGTTTTGTGCAAATTCTGGTGTTTTAAGAATGATTTGCTACTCACCTCTGCTTGGGGCTACATGATGCGGTTTAATAGGAAGTGATAATCATGAAGCAGAAGCGAAAGTATACATCACAATTTTTTTTTGTTAGAATATCTGCAAAAATAACTGAAGACCAGTCAAGATGGAAATATACTGCTTTCATATACTGCTTTCTCATCAAATTTCTTATCAATTTTGACTGGGATCAATAAAAGGCGTTGGCTCCAAAGCGGCCCTTCAGATTTTTTTGTTCCTTAATTTATTTTCCAACAGGAAAATGTGGCAAAATGAAAAAGATCAGCTGATAGTCAGAAATGACTATATTCAGCAGATCTTTTTTTGGGTCAGCTTAAAGTGAAATGTGCATTTTGAGTTTTAAAATACCTTCTGAGTTTGTTATTTTAACTTTTGATGGTTACATTTACAGATTTAACTGCGGAAAATTGATGGAACACAAGCTTTTAATTCAGAAATCATCCCATTTTGTCTGAAACTTGTGTTTGTATTGAACCAGCAATCAGAAAACGTGCTTCTGTTACATGGCAGGTTGCTGCTCCAATGTAATGGGCTTTAAATTTTTTCCATGTGTTGCTTTTCTTCTCTGAAAAACACACCAGCAATAAATCTCAGGCTCTAAAAGGAGTGAAGGGATTATTTAAATCCACAAGGAGGCGTCCTGATCTGTTTCGCACTTAAGGCTGAACATGAAAGAGAATTAAACCCAACCATAGTTATTGTTTTAGTATTAATGTAGAAAATAGGTGACATTAGTTACACACAAAAATGTATATTTTAACACTATTTGTGGTTTTTGGTGGTATAAAAATATAATAATCTCTTTGCTTGCTTATATTCTGCATTATTCAATGGACTAAGAGACTGCTATGATTTTTCCCCTCCATGTATGGGAAGCACTGTGCTGCCATGACGCTGCGATATAATACAGGATAACAGCCGACAGCTGACAGAAAGTTTCTAGGGGTTGTAGCCACACTGAGCTGTTGTCTTGCATTTCTTGCACAATTCAATCACTATGTTGTTTTATGCAATCACTGCTATTTTTTTGTTTCAAAACACATTAGAGAAAATTGAAAAGTACTGGAAATTTCTGTTTTTTTATTTTGCTATTTTACAACTAGATGGTTCATAGAAATGGCCTGGTGCAATTTCTTCACGCGAGTTAATTTCTTCTGGACAACAATAGAGAAATCTCCTGGAGCTGGAGGTGCAGGTTGAAGGTTACAGAGGTAATATTCACACTGTAATCCATCTCCTCTTATTTGCAGGTTTTCAGCTGAAATAAGAGGGGGGATCGACTGGGACCTGTCCTTCAGTGTTTAAGTTTGTTTTTAATTCATTTTCTCTCCTAGACTAAGCAACTGACAGAGCTTTTGTTGCAAATAACTTTTTTTCTCATGTATAAAGCCACTAAAAGAGCTTCTACTACAACTAACTCTTTTCTCCTATAGAAATACTCCTGGAGCAGCTCTTTTTCTTTTACTTTCTCTCTTTACTCTGTCCTTTCAAATCCCCTGGGGGTAGTGATAGATGGCCTTTCATACAGAGCCAACTTCTGGTTCTGCTGTTGGGTTCTTCTTGTTAAAGGGGAGTTTATCCTCTCCACTGTCACTATATGCATCGTAAATGTGAGCCATTGGTTTAGCTTGCTTAACTGAAGTAAGCTAAGACTTCTTTCCTTCAGTCCTGCACTGAACAGCTTCTTTCTTCTCAGTTGGATTTTTATTTTCCATAATAAATGGAAAATAAAAATTGATGAAAATAATTCATCTGAGTTCCTGTTTCTCTTTTTTATTTGTGTCTGAGCAGTGGGAGAGTTTCATCGTGTGGCACAGCAACTTGATGGAGTCAGACTCCGGTATTGTCAGTAATGAGCCGAACGAGTCGCCGGTGTGTCCCTACAACTCGCTCATCTGAGGTGTCACTGCTGGGGGAGATTTGAGATCAAACCAGAATGAACCATTCTGGTGGATTCCATCCATCTATCCTGGCTCCTTCCTTCCCTCCCTCCATTCATCCATGGATCCCTTCAATTACTGGGAATTGCTTCTGCTGTCTTATACCATTTCATTCTTAAAATCACCTCTGTATTTAAAATATTTTTGAAAAGGTAGGATATTCTAATAAAAATATTAGTGCATACAACTGTGATACCTTTTCATTTTAAACTTGTAGGGTATTCTAATGTAGGAAGTGATATTTTTGTGGTTTTATCGTGTATATAAATTGTTCCAATGATATGCTAAGCATAACTCCTAAGCTCCGGTCTCGTAACCCGCTATAGTTTTGGGTTTGTAAGCATGACGGTAGAGGTTTTAGACTGGTAGCACCAACCTATAGACATAGCTATCTATCTGTGCTACGGTAGGAAAGTCTGATGAGGTAGCACAGATAGTCAGAACACTGTGGACACAGATTTGCTCACCTGCGCTGTAGATCTCTGCAGCTCCTTCACGGTTTCTCTGATGAAAACTCTGTTCCTGATCTGTCTGCTGTGTTCCTTGATCTTCATGTTGCCATTTGTTTATCAATTCAAATGTTTGAGGACTTTATGGAGCGTCTCTATTTATACTGAGATCATATTATGCACAAGTGGACTGTAGTTATAAATTTGTTGGCTTCTGGGGACATTTTATTGCAGAAGGTTTCTTTTAGAATGGAATACAAAAGCATGCCACACTTCTCCAATTTTTATTTGTAAAAAGACATAAAAACAGTGAAATGTTCCTCTAACTTACAGCTATGCACGATCTGTGATCTGTATTATCTGGTAAAACCAGTGGTAGTAAAATGTAACTAAAATGGTCAAATGTAAAAAACATTCAAGGCACAGAGAAGACTCGTTAAAGCAGCAAGAAGATGAGAAAGGAAAGGACACAATGAATGACCTTGGCATCGTACTAGTGGAAAATGTCCAAACCTCTGGCAAAGGCCTCCTTATGAAATGGTTTAAACCAATTAAGAAAGAAGTTGCCCTTATTTCAATGTTTTTTCAGTTCCTGCTGCAAGAAGCTGAGATTTCTGCACTACTGACATGAGCAAAAACACCAAACAACCAGAGTAATGGTCAGACCATTCAAGAAACACAATACAGTAAAAACATTTAAAGAAGGGTGGAAATGCTGGGAAGCAATACAAGAAATAAAATCTTATGGAAAAATAAACACATGTCCCATCTCATAATACTCGCACATTTTCCATCTTTTTATACTTTATAAGCGCCGTGTCGATGATCCCGGAACATTATAAAATAGCTCAGATTATATATGACGTTCCCCTAAGAATAACCATTAGAGCCGAGCTGTAAATGGTGCCTGTCCCTGTTAACACTTCTGGGGATAATATTTAGATAAGGACTCCTATTAAATGCTTGAGTGTGACAGAATAGCTGTGCAGCTGAAGGATATGGGATGATGGCTGGTTGTCCTGAAGGTATGCTGTCAGAGGGTCATGATGAAACCAGGGTACCCGACAACATCCCAGAAGATATGAAAACACCACCATCTATGACGGAGTCATTTGTATTTTCTTATGCTCTTTCACTTAGGTGGTCGGGATGAGAATATGCTGGGGAAGCAAGAAAAAAACCCCATCTGGGATCATATAAGATAGTTAACATATTAACATAATGATATGTATGTTGTATGTATGTTTTTTTTCTCAACAAGCCAAAAATAATTACAAAAAACTAAATTAGATTAAATGGCTACACCATCCCACACACGTCTTTTGTTTATGAACTCTTCTGATGGCGGAATTGGGAACACAGTGAAATTACACTGTCATAACAATTAGTGAATATTTTGAATATTTAAATTTTAATAAATCCACCACATGTCTAATAAAAATATTCTGGGACTTGTTTTCAACACTATGGTTGAAAAGCCTCAAGCATTCGTTGGAAAGTGTCTGGCACCCATTAATTAGTTTTAATTACGGACGTCAGTGATGTTTTCTTGCGCTTCACCATCTGGCTGCCCAGAGGCAAACCTAAAGCTGCTAAACCTAAACAAAATCTTAACTGTAAACCTTTAATTAGTGACCCTGATTACACCATCCCACTCATGTCCATTGTTTTTGATCTCTCATGAGGAACAATATAACTTGTGCTCAGGTTGGATCATTCTGCTTTTTTCTTTCTTTTTTAGCTTTACCATCTAGGACCTCTGCTCTTTGGCTCTGAGCCATCTTCACTTGCCAAAGCATGCAGTTTCCATGGCGCCCCGATGGGTTACACAGTAAACACCTAAAACGTAAATGAATGAACTCCCTTTAATCCTATAGGCAACCCTTTCTCAACTTCTCGACCTGTCACATCCTGTTTCCCAACCGAACACCTTGTTCTCAGCTTTGAGCAAGGTGAATGGGATCCTATCAGCGTGTTCAGGATTTACAGATTGAGAGTGGCATGATGGGAATGTAATCACAAAATGCACAATGCTCCCTATGTTTTTAGGCATTCATGGGGAAGATTTGTAAAACGACTTAAAATAAATTGCTTTACTGAAGATTATCTAAGCTTTAATTAGAGTAGATTGGTATATATTACAAAATGATTATAATATATTGCTACAATGATAATTGATTTTAAAGGCCACACTTACATACTGGCAACCCTGTAGTTGATACTTTGCCAATAGGATACAATTAGCAATATGTTTGGATTATTACTCTGCTAAAAGATCCAAAGATTATATTTTTTCTTTTAGTTTTTCAGTCAGAAGATATGTATTTAAAAGGTCCTGGTATTTCAAAGACTCAATTATGCCGAGCTCTTTAACAAAGGTCTTGAGGCCCTTTGGGGGCCCGCTTGCTCTCTTAACAAAGAGCAAGAGGGAGAGGGCGAGCATGCGAGTGATTGACAGCACTGAGACCCTCCTCCTGACTTTGATTGGTTGTTTCTTTGGAAAAAATATGATTATTTGATTACTGTTACTACAGCATTGTGGTACAGCAAAAGAGGTACAGATTTATTTTGAAGCTTTTTATGAATTTTAACTAGGGGTGTTAGTAAGTGTAGAGGGTTTTGAATTGGAAGACTGTCGGAGAAGACTGTTTTGTTTTTCAGTAAGCAGCTGCCCTCTCTCTCTTCCACTTCCATTCAAGTTTTTGTTGGATGATGTGGGTGCCACTTCTGGAAGATCTGAGTCATTCGCATGGTTGAAGGAAGGTGATCAGAAGCTTGATTAAACTGGCTGAAGAAGCTCACATTTCCCCCATTACTCTGAAAGACAAAGAATATAACAGTTTGCCAGATAAAAACAAACAAAGAAAAACAAATAAAAAAAACAAACAAATTGAGTTACTTTCTGTTTTTGAAAAGCTTGCCACATCGGCAGGAATGACTGAAGAATATTCTCAAGATATGCGGATAGGTTTTTCAGATTGATGATTCATGAGGGTCCATGAGTTTTGCCGCACACAAGCGCCACTAACTTCTCTACTTCTTTCACTACATTTTAGCAATGATTAAAAAAAGCAAACTTCCTCGGATGTCATATTAAGTTAAAGTCCTACTTTCTCAGCTTATTTGTTCATGGGGTGGAATGAGGCTGTGATTTATTCTTTAACCAAGTACCAAAAAGGTTAAAAAGTCTATTTTTTAGTAGTCATGACAAAATTGAAAATGCAAATAAAACAAGAAATGACTGTTTTTGTAAATGATTGTCAGAATCTCAGCGATTTGTTTAAAATACAATATAACTGAATGTTAAATTTAGTAGTTAAAGTTTATGTGACATTTTTTTTTGCATATTTTAAAAATAAAATCTTGAATTATTCTGTTCTGTTCAGTTGCACGGTTCTTTGCACAACTACTATTGTGCAATGTGAAATACTGTCACTGTGACGCTTTAAATGAGATCTGACTGGTTAACTTCCACAGTATGTTACCTTCAGAGCTCCATACACTGAGGGCTGAGTCTGACAGGTCACAAAAAACTGCAGTATTTGACCATCAAATATATTTGACCAATTATTAAATATATTTATTAATTATTAATATGTTTGCTAAATCAAGACAAGTTTGTTGAGTTACATATTTAATATTTTATGTATTTCTTCGTTTTTTACTATTATTATTATTATTATTATTATTATTATTATTATTATTATTATTATTATTATTATTATTATTATTATTATTATTATTTTGGCTAAGAATCAATATACTGACAAATAATTTTTTTCTTTTCATTTAAATATGTATAATCTTCCTATATATTGTATGTGATGCTATGTATGTAGTATTTCTTTTTTTAAATATATAACACCACAGAAATAGAAAAGCTGTTTTTTAAATTTCACGATGAAACGCCGCCACCTTGTGGTTATTTTTGATTCTACCAAAAATTATCTGTTTCAAAGAGGAAGAAACGCGACAGTCACTTTTTCTCCAAAATGCAGACGTATTAACACATAAGTCTGTTAGCCCTCAACAACTCATATTCTTTTAATTTCACATCATAGCACAAAGAATGTGACTGTTGTAGCCCATGTCCTGGGTTCATTTCTTTCAAGTTCTTTGTTATGATTGTTTTCTTAAAGACTTCTTATGAGTACCAGTTGCTTGTGGACCTCTTTTAACCACCGTCATTTTCCTTTCACTTAAATGTCCATTTATATGCGGCACTCTGATCTCCTGAATTCTTTACCAATGGTGTTTGCACCTTACACTGAAGGGTGCCATTGATGGTCTGCTGGACCAGTCAACTGTTTCTGCGATTGTGCAGGCCATAAAATAGGATTCTTGTTTTAGAAATATGTTATTTATTCCTATTTCCTATTTTATTGTATTCCAACTAAAAAATATATTTTTATTTATTTTTAGATGTGTTTCTCTTTGATGTCACTAGTTCAGGAGTGGATCAGTACATCGAATGCCATGTCCTGGAAAGGGTCAAGGTTCTACTACAGCTACAGTCCACAACTTGTGAATTTCCTCTACCATCTTGAATTGGCTTTGTTTCACAATCCTCTCAAAACTGCAAATATCCTTGTTGATCATGTACTTATTTCAGCCACTTTTTCCCCCCTTCCACTCAATTTTCCATTACCACACGATATTGTGAACTTTCAGCATCTTTTTTAAATGACATTTTGCCCTTTGCCATCATCCCACATAGATGACGGATGAAAAAGACTTCCAAGCACAAAAAAGTCAGAAATCATCCAATTTCCTCAGAGTCTGACACTATTCACACAAATTCCATACAGTGGATAAAAGGACTTGTCGATGATATTGTGATTTCCGACAGAGCTGCGGCTGTACAGAGCGTCCTGAAGGCTTTCCTCTCATGCAGTCTGCAGCCTATAGGGCAGCTCTTGTGATGCTGCGCTGTGTGCGGAATCAAAGCGCAGGCGTCGAGTCGGGAGGGAGCCTCTCTTGCGCAGACTGGGTAGCTTTACTGTACATGGCCATTGATACCGCTGTGGATGGATGCAGCCGCTGTTGTAAATCAGAATGGCGAGGACAGCGAATATAACGCGCCGAGTTTTCTCTGCTTGACACCCGAGCACGTTTCTTCGACCATCATCCGGTCTTTTATTTTATTTTTAATTTTTAAATTAAAAGACGCTTCTTGAATTCGGCCGAATCTCGCCTTGACAGCCCGCACCGATGGTTCTCATTTGACACAAAGCAGACAGGCGGCTTCTCCTAATAAACAGTCGGGAAGAAAAGCGGGTCATTATGACCTTAGTATCCGTCAGTAAAAGAAAACCACCGGATTGTTTCTACGCGGCAGCGCTCTGCTTGCATCTCTTGCTTTGGATTTCACGATCCGTGTCCGGAGAGGAGCAGCATCAGTTCAGCGTTGAGGTAAGATTTCTATTTATTTATTTTTTTCCCCTCCTCTCTCTTTGCGCGGCCTTCCCTCCTCCTCTCCTCCACATCATCTGCCTCTGCGTGGAAAAAACAACATATATGCAGGCTGGATCAGCGCGCTGTGGCTCTGTAGGACCACGATGGAGACATTATGAGCTGCAAATAGAAATATTTTGCTCCTTGGGTCCTTCGTTTATAGTGAAACAGCTAATATGAGGAGGCTACATTGCGGTGCTTGAACTAGATATGAGGCTTGTTTTCCCATTGAAGGTGTTTTCGTGGCAGGTCATCATGAGGTGAGGCTGGGAGATGTTTTGACAGCATCATGTAGTGTTAAAAAAGATTAAACATTTACAAGTTGCATAATAGGATTTGCCAGTTTCTACCTGATTAATTGATGTCATTTCCATCCTCACCACAGGCTGCACCCCATCCCCCTTCTCCCCCCCAGCTCCCCTCCTCCTTCCACTCTGGAGAAATTAAACACTGAAACTGACAGTAACACACACGCATCATTATTCAATTTAATGGCTCGCTTCAGTCCGTCCAGGATCTGTCTAAAAATCACTGTCTATAGATAAAACACAAGCAATGGAGACGAGACGAGGATAAACAAGAGGTTTAGATGAGCAGAGAAGGAAAGATTGGGGAGCAATGGGGAGGGATGGACAGAGGAAGCAGATCAGCCGCAGATGATGTGGACACACCTGGACCTGGTGTCTTTAGGTCTGAGTCTGGTGATGCTTTTTGTATGCATTAGCTCCCAGTCTGGTTTTGTAGAGGATGAAAAGAGGACTGGGCCGCAGTCTTTCACATGCACACACACCAACCGGAAGCTGCAAAGACACAAACACTTGACTGCTGTCACCATCAGTGCTTTCTCAGCTTCTGGTGAATACATTTAAATCTAAAGCCCTGCCGAGTGGACCGTTTCTAACGATGCACATTTTCATTTCTGCTGACTAACTCCTATAAGCATTCCAGGCTCACTGTAGAGGCTTGACCATAAAAGAGTAAGATGATAAATAACAGTCGGTGCAGGGCATTGGGTGGTATGAGATTCTCACTGCATAATAATCCTTAATAAAAATATTTGTACAAAAATATCAAATGAGAATATCTAACAGCTTTTTTTATCCCCACAAAAAAGAGAAATAATCGTTCCTTTTGCTGTTCAAATAACACAAAGTGCCATCAGAAAGTATTCGCTCCCCATCGGTTTTTGCACTTTTTTTCTTTTTTCTTTTGTCTTATTCTAAAACCAGTTTGAGCCAATTTCAAATTATTTTAAATACAGTTTATATTTATGCCATTAATTCAAAACAACTGTAATCTGAAGACCCTACAAAACAAACACTTGTAAAAGGGTAGACTCAGTTTACATTCAGAAATGTTTTATGAAAAAATCCCAATCATTTAAAAACAAATGATAATTCTTACATTCCAATTCAATCCCAGTTATAATACAATGCAGTTAAAATTTAATTTATATTGTATGATAGTCCATACAGCGTAAAACTGTGTTTTCAGAGATTGATTTGTAACTTTATATTTTAAAAAATGCATTTAACCAAGGTGAATAAGCTAACTTTGGTAAATAGGGCTTAAATTAAGCTCAAGTGCCCCTGATTTCCATTGGCATGTAACCTGATCTATTATGCTTAGTTGACTGAACTTGAATTGGATTGGAAAACAGTGGACTACATAAAGTCTTACACTTAATGGTGCATATTACAGTGGAAACCAGGCAATGAAGTTTCAAGGAAATTTTTTCTATAGGCCTCCAAGATCAGAGCGTTCTGAAAATAACAGCGTTGTCTATTATTTACAAAAAATTACAAAACCTCCCGGACACCCTCTAGATTAAACTGAGTTATTATGGAACAAGACCCTTTGCCACAGGGTACAAAGAACTCAAAGGTTGCTAAAGTGAAGATTCAGTGTTTCTTTGTGGAAATAGAAGAACCATATAGAAGTTCAATTACTGCTAACACGCTCCATTTATCAGGCTTTGTGGTAGTGACCTGGCGGAAGCCAACACTCACTGAACGACTCATGATAGCGTATTTAAGTTCTGCCTAAAAGAACCTTAGAAACTGTCAAACCATGGCAAAAATATCTCACCGCCCATTGAAGCATGGAGGTGGCAGCATTATTATCTGGTAATCAGAAGACGTGCAACAATTCTGCAAAGATGGGTAGATGACTAAACCCAGTATTAACATTTTTCAAGAATACCAGAATTCTCTGGACCTTAGATTAATGTAACAGATTATCTTCCAAAACTTCAATAGACTAAAACAAGGGGTGTGCTGTGGTGGCACAGGGGTTAAGCACAACCCACATATGGAGGCCCTAGTCCTCAACCTAGCCGTCGCCGGTTTGATTCCCGGCCTGGTGACCCTTGCCGCATGTCTTCCCTTTCTCTCAATACCCACTTTCCTGTCAATAACTATCAAATAAATGCCACTAGAGCCAATAAAACAAAAAAAAATTATAGACTGAAGCATACACTCAGGAAAAGAAAGGAGTGACTTCAGGGGCAGTTTATAAATATTTGGGAGACTAGTTCAACATATTTGGAGAGAAATAAAATGAACTTGGATTGACATGAATGAGTAGATATACTTGGAAGAATGAGAGAAAATATCCCCTAAGATGTTAGTTACTGTAGAGCTCAGAGAGAGAAACAAAATAAAATTGTGTCAGTGAACTATATAAACAAGCTGATTTCACCTGGTTGGGCTACCTGCTTGGGGGCTGCATGGTGGAGGGGTTGTTAGTGCTGTTGCCTTGCAACAAGAAGGTCCTGGGTTTCATTTCAGCCCTGCAGTCTCTCTGCATGGAGTTTGCATGTCACTCCAATGCATGCATGGACTCTTTCTGAGTACTGCAGCATCCATGGTTCAAAATATGCATGTTATGTTGATTGGTCTTATTAAATTATCCTTAGAAGTGCGTGCATGGTTGTTTATTTCCATGGTATCCTTGCAACCTGTGCAGGTTGAACTCTGCCTCTTGCTTAGTGATAGCTGGAAGTAGGTGCCCTCCCCCTTTCAACTCCATACAGATAAGCAGGTATAGACAATGGGAGGAAATCAGCTTGGGAACTCAGTCAACATTTACACGTTGTAGTCACATTGGCTGGACATGGGCGGGAAACTGAGCCACGTAAGGGATTGTTCATGGGCTACATAATGTCCCCATGTAAATTGCCTGTATACATTTGATGCAAGATAAGCCTTTATAAAAGATGGAGTCTGATTACGTTACTCAGTTTAATAGAATTTCCATTTAAGACCCACATAAAACTTGCACAAATTTTCTTACTAATATGAGTTTTATTTGGTGAACCAAAGTGGGTTCTAAGAAGCTTATTGCGAGTCCAACCTTGTATGCACTAAGAAAGAAAAAGTATGTATGGGGTTAATGCATTTGGACGGACATATGGGCTGAACTGTCTAATTTTAGAGTGTTTTTCTGGGTTAAATAATGAGGACTCCCCAATTTGAAACATATATAAAAATCAACCCATCAACCTTTGGAGGAAGGTGGTCACTACTTCAAGACACACATCTTCAGATATAGTGCTTTGATCTCCACCTTGGCAGAGATCTATCTTCATTAATGTTTGTCTGCTTGCAGGTTTTTGCCAATTCTGTCAACATGAGATTTAATCAGTCTTGATAGGGAGCTGAAGTGCAGACAAAGGATGTACCCATTATATTTTGGAGCAGATCCAGATCACTTACACTTGTAAGACTTTGTCATTGAACTTCTCTTGCTCCCTCTCTAAGTGCTCTACTAATCTTCCAAGAGACTGGAAGAGGAAAGTGTAACTTAAAGAATGCAAGTTTACTTTGACTTTTTTTTTTTCAAAGTAAAGTTGAATTTTTCAGAAAACTTAACACTGGATATAAACCGTTACTCAACTAGTAGCCAGTCAATATGAAAAGCACAACCAAAACTGCAATTTTTGCATTAGGGCGTTGTTTCCAAAGCTCCTCAGCTTATCACCAACATAACACTGGAAGAGACTTATGATCCAGATTAGTGATTAACTTTACAAGAATTCACTTGCCAATAAAGAAATATTAAACTAATCTGTTTGCAAATAGTGTCGTAATTTCTTGAAGGGAATTATAGCAAAATCTGCTTTTTAAATAGGGTTAGTAATCATTTTCTAAAGTGAAACCTAAGTCCTCTGTTGGCGGTTTGTGACCCAAGTTTGGGAAACGGTTGTCTTGTTTCAGCTGATACTGCAGCCTCTCCAATTTGTTGCCGAAACCAGATGCAGTGTTTTGTGGCTTAAATCATTAAAGTCAACCCTGCAAAATCAGAAATAATACCTTTTGTCATGCAAATCTGTCCTAAAACTGCAAGGCAACAAGACCCACTTTATTGTATTGTACCTATATAGGCTTCCACAGGACATATTAAAATTAAAAACCTTTGGGAATTACCTTTTAGGGCATTAGAATGGACTTTTATTTACTTAAAGTTATTTCAACAAAGTAATTTTTTTCTCATTTGATTGCAGTGGTATTTGAAGCTTTAAGGAAAACAACAATGCAGTGGAGGAATGTTTGTGGTCTGTATTTATGCTGTACAGACAACATGAATAGAGTGTTTGAAATAATCATTCCTCTAACAAACATTTCTTTCACTTTTATATTTAAAGTAGCTTTTTATTGTAGCTTTGCATTTTTAATTTCATGTCTGATTAAACCTGTGTGAATTGCAAAGTTCTTGGATGGGATGGGTTAGGATTATGTCTTTTTTTTTGTTTTTTGTTTTTTGATCTTACCCCTTGCAGGGATGGCTACAGAGGTATGGATACCTTCCCCACACAGAACCGGGAATGTCTGTCCTGCGCTCTGCCAAAACCATGCAGTCAGCCATTGCTGCTATGCAGCGCATCTACGGCCTCAATGTCACAGGGACGCTGGATGAGACAACCAAGGAGTAAGTGGACGCATGACATGTGTTGCAGATGCACAAACAAAACCTGTGCAACACAAACACAAACACCTTAATAAGATGCAGCTTGTCATTCAAGTAAACTTGAACAGTAGGTCACAATTTTATTGAGAATTCAAAAAATTTGAGTCTGAAAAGCCTGTTTTTCTTTAGAAATACCAGTAGGAACTATGATTACCTTATTGGGTTGCTGAAGGACAGATACAGATTTTTTTTCTCCTCCCGCTCCCCCTTTCACCTCACCTGAAACAACACCAGGTGAAGGTTTTAACACTTTTCCCTCTTCTCGTTTTGCATGATCATGCAGTGATATCACTCTAAGGTGAGAACTAATGTTTTTGCCATTATCTTGTGTTTGTTCAGTAGTTGTGATAAATTATGTTGTACGAATGAGAACTGTAGTCTTAGAAGTAGCTTAGCAGTGTTTTTGCATCCATTTTTTTCCTTTGGCCGTTGTGGTTCAGTGCCCGAGAAGAGAACTGACGAGTTCACTTCTGCGCTTTGTGTTATCATATGGAGTGCGAACTGTGATGGAAAAAACGCTGGATGGAAGATTGACTTTTTTTTTCCCTCTTACTTTTTAGATGGATGCAGAGGCCACGCTGTGGCGTTCCAGATAAAATTAAAAGTGTCACAAGGTCAAGAAGGAGAAGATACGCGCTGACGGGGCAGAAGTGGCAGCGTACGCACATTACCTACAGGTGAGAGACAGAAACATCATCTGTGATGGCCGGCAAGTTTATTTCAATAGTGTTTCAATCTAGCATACATTTTTTGTTTGTATATTTTGTAGTTTATTTCATTTTTATTTTTTTAACTTGTGTATTTAAAAATATATATTCCTTATTATATTTTTAATACATTTTGAAAATTTAATTCATTCTCTTCATTTTATTTACTTTTACGCCATTTATTCATATATTTTTACTGCCTATAACCACCTGGGGTTGTATGCTACATGTTGTCATAGAGACTGAACAAATATGTTGCTTGTGTGGGGGGTATTCGCACATGCACATACCAACAGATTAACACCTAAATAGTGTGTTGCGCATGTAGTGTTCATTGCATAAATAGCATGTTCCACAGTTAAAAACGAATTAGGATGTGTTTTGAACCGTTACACAATTTCTTTCCCGTTCATTAAGCTAAACAAACTGCCCTCTCCCTGATATATGAAACTGTGAGAATAAACTATCCACAATCTCAGCAGAAATAGTGAAACTCATCTTATCTGCTATAATTAAACTTTGGGTTTTAATGGGCCTGAGGAGGACTGATAAACGGGTCTGCAGCACAACCGCAAATTGACAGGTTACAGCAGTAATAGATGATAACACTGCCAATTTATTTAAATCCTTCCTTGCTTGCTCACTGAATTTGAATTGATGAGCCACCTCGTCTAATGGAATGTCAATCAGTGCTGAGCTGGTGCCGCCGCTGCCCGAGCTTTATTCACGAAAATGAGTGGATAGAGAGAAAAAAAAAGAGAGAGAGAGAGACAGAGAGAGAGAGAGACACAGAGAGAGAGAGAGAGAGAGAGAGAAGGGAAGATGATTTCCCCCCTTCCTCTCTGCCTGCCAGGGACTGATAACGACTGCTGTGTTAAAAGTTCAGTGAAAGCTGTAGGTCTTTAAATAGTTGTGTCAAGTGTTACCTTTTTACCCAGTGTCGCTTCATTCTTCATTCTTAAAACTGGAAATATTCAAATTAATGAGCTAAAAACCCAAGGGGGAGAAGTATGGAGGACTTTACTTCCACATTTTGCCAGCCTCCACCCCTCTGAAGCCTCTCAAGCAGCTTCTTGTATATCTTCCTGCAGCATAAAAAATATCACACCAAAGGTGGGTGCCCGGGAGACTCATGATGCCATCCGGAGGGCGTTTGATGTGTGGCAGGGTGTGACTCCCCTGCGCTTCGAGGCCGTTCCATACAGCGCCCTGGAGACTGGCAGGCGTGACGTGGACATCACCATCATCTTCGCTTCTGGCTTTCACGGTGACAGCTCGCCCTTCGATGGGGAGGGCGGATTCCTCGCCCATGCCTATTTCCCAGGGCCTGGCATAGGAGGGGACACACACTTTGATTCAGATGAGCCCTGGACCCTCGGAAACCCCAACCATGATGGTGAGAAGGGAATGAAAATGAAAATTATTATTTTGTTTGTATAAAAACAAACAAAATAATAAATTGTAAATTGTTAAAGTGATTTACAAACAAAAAAATCAGAAAACTGCGGTATATGTTCCCAGCACCCTTTACTCTGATACACATTAACAAAACCCAGTGCAATCAATGCCCTTCAGAAGTCAACAAATTGTTAAATGTTAATTTAATCAAAACAAATGTTGCATCATGAGCATGATTGCGTCACGGATCACTATTCAGTGCATCATCTAAAAATAAATGAATAATCTGTAAAATGCTATGTTGCACAAAATATAGCATTTTTTGGTGAGATGGTGATGGAACACCATCACCATCTCACCACATCTCCATGGTGATGGGATGTGTCCCTGCAGCAAGGAAGCTAGATGGAGATGTATGTAGAAAAATCCGAAAAGAAAATTTATTAGAAGTTTTAAAAGAACCCCAACATTTTCCTGGGTTAGAATGGCTAAGTTAAAGTAATGGTCCATTTCAAATTGAGAATCTGACATTTTTATTAATATCACATTTGTTTGAATTAGTGCATAAAAAAGAAGGGGGAAAAATATCTATCTGTGAAAAGCCGATATAGACATAGATCAAAGGACTTATAGGTGGTTATATAATTGATTAAACCTGGGGAGGGCTGAATACCAATGTATGCCACACTTTTCAGATTTTGCTTGTAAAAATATGTTGTAAACAATAAACTATAAGAAGGTTAGTGGTTGCAACATGACTAAATTAGGAAAAAAAATGAAATGCATCAATGCTAGATATAATAGAAAAGGAGAGAAGAGGCAACAGCAGAGAGACAGACGCCAAAAATGATGGGAGAAATAAATAACCCTGAAAGGAAGAGGTGAGGAAAGCAAACAGTAAAAAGTGCAGTCTTGTGGAGAGATGGATAAGAAGTGATGGATGCCAGATCAGGGAAGTACAGATGGCCTGGCTGGAGGGTGTTATGAGAACGACAGCATCGCAGGGCAGAGTGTGAGGGACGCTCAGCCAAAAACAAAGAACGCTAAGATGTGTTTGATGCGGCGCTGCTCTATAAAGATGCATCCCCCCATCTGTCAGGACTTTGGTTTCTGTCTGTATAATAAGCTCTTCAGATGACAGGATAGAGAGCGCTGCTATTTTAGGACTTTTGCTTTTGCTGGCACATGATTATGGTTATCCACATTTATTGAATTTGATGTAGCTGAGTGGTTGCAGTGGCACGGCTCAGAGAGGAGAATAGGATACCTTTTTGAGGCATTCAACCAAACACTCCCTAATTACTCTACCTACGGGGTAGAAGGCTTGTGAAAGCACCACCAGGCGGTTTCGCTATTATCCAACTGCTGTGCACAAACTTTTTCCCCTTCCATTAGAGAGGGAGGATGGCTGTGGCTTACATTGTGTGTGTGCAGGAATACCACTTGCCACCCATCAGCTCCTTTCCTTCGCACTCTCTTTTTGTTCTCTAATGGTAATAGTCTTAGACTCCCAAAGTCAGATGCATGCTCGCCCCTGAGCAGCATGCTATTGTCATCCATTTGGAGCTCTGACGCTAAAGGAGGACAAAAAAGAAAAAGCTCCTGTCTCAGCATGTGTGCCAACGAAGCTGCACCATCTTTAATGGGTTTTCACAGCAGTGGATCTGTAAATGCTGCATGTTGACATGTGTGCTAATGGTAGCTCCAGTCTGTCTCCAGGGAATCCTTGTGGGGCATTTTCGCATATCGGTGGCAGTGGTTGGTTGGATGAGGTGAAAGTGGGAGAGGGGAAAGTGTAACCTTTTTGCTGCTGGCTGAGGGTCAGTGGTGGTTTTATGCCGCGCTCCTGGCATGAGTGCATATCATCCTCGCAAAGGGCAACCATCTCTTCGGGACATCTTCAGTCACTGTTTGTACATAAGAGTCGTAATTCCGCCTAAATCAGACTGACACTCTGAGCTGACTGCATCCACTGGTTGTGACATTTTTACTTTTGCATCTGTCTTCGTGTGTGTGTTTCGGTAACACACAGAGGCTCTTGGCCGACATTTTTTTAATGCTCAGGTGCATTATGTACATGTTCTTGGCAAAAATCGTGAATGTGTGTCCTTCTGCTTTATTCGAGCAGAGGAGAAAGTCTTGCTGCTTCATGATTCACTTCCAGTAATCTTAACTCATAATGTCTTGTACAATTTTTATTACAACTGTGGAGAAGGGAAAGTGATTAAATATTTTAATTTTGTGACTTGTCTATTTTAATTATTTGTGTGAAAAATCATACAAATACAACAAAATTAAATGCACACGTCTGTGCAGGATTGCTAAAATGCTCAGTTTAAACTAGTAGGTAAAAACTACATTTTTGAAATGCGTGGGGAAAAAAAATTAAAGCCTTGATAACAAATATTGATTGAGTTATGCATTAGCATTAAAATGGTTGATTTGTTGTCTGTCGCAAATGGACACACTCTTCACAGTATATGTGCAAAATAATATGAATAAATATGTGTTAAAAATTAGACATAGAAGTAACCAGCTCTAAATAAAAATAATACAAAGTATAAAAATATATCCAAATGCAAACGCAGTGTCTCATTGCCTGAAGCTGAGAGATATAGTGCCTTATAAAAGTATTCATGTCCCTTGAGCTTTTCCTGAATACAGTAGCAAACTTAGGTGCATTTTATGAGGGCTATTTTGATGCACCATTGCAAATGATTATATAAGTGTGGAATTGGAAAGAAAGTGAACCACTATTTTAAAATATTTTAACATATACAATCAGAAAAATGTAAATTGTACTTTCTTCCACCCCTCTATACTGATACCCCTAAATAATATTTAGTTAAAACCTTTTCCTTTGTCCATCATACAGATATTTAATAGCTGGCGATTTATCTAGGCTAAAAAGGATGAAGAAGGAGTGCAATAATTAGAGAAAAAGTCAAGATACACGGTAGCTTACAGCCTCTATAATAATAATAATAATCTGAGACAACCTCTTGCTATATATTTCAATTATTTAATGTGGGTAAATACTCAAGAGTCCATTTCTAGCATTTAGACTTTTGTAAAATCTGTTTATGTTGTCCTGGATATAATCAAGGATTTAGATTCTCACTGCAGGTCTTCTCTTCCCCTTTCCAGGAAATGATCTGTTCTTGGTTGCAGTTCATGAGTTGGGGCACGCCCTCGGCCTTGAGCACTCAAATGACCCCACTGCCATTATGGCTCCTTTCTACCAGTACATGGACACAGAGAATTTCAAACTACCTCAAGATGACTTGCAGGGAATCCAGAAAATCTATGGTAATGTACCACAATACAATCTTCTTTTAATGATAAATCATTAAGTAACAGTTTTTATGAGTTAAACTGTTCAAGCACTTTATTAGAGATGCACCACATCACAAAACATCAAATTCCAAAGCTCTGAAACTTTGTCAACATTGCATTTGCTGATGCGTCAGTCATGCTGGGTTGAATGCCAGTAAACAGCATTTGTCAGCTGCTAAAGAGGTCAGCCAATCTGTGTTTTTCAAAGCAACATGAGTCAACTAACAGATTGCAAAAGAGGAAAATAATCAGTGCCAAAAGAAATGGTTGCATTGGTTAAAATATCTCTCAGCGGGGACAGTCTTTGAAATTGCTAAATATCATAAAAGCACAGCAGTGAAGTTCTGATTCACAGGTACAGGTTGTAATGCTGCAGTTTGTATTTATAGGACCACCAGATAAAGCTCCACAGCCCACCAGTCCGCCGCCTACAGTTCCACCTCCTCGTTTCCATCCGCCCTCAGACCCCCGGAAACACGACCGCCATGCCAGACCCCATCGCCCTCCGCAGGGGTCCAAGCCGTCTAACCCCAACTCCAAACCAAACATCTGCGAAGGAGGCTTCAACACTCTGGCCATCCTACGCCAGGAGCTGTTTGTCTTCAAGGTAAAGTGAATTATGAGGTTGAGGAAAGCATTCCTGCTGAAGAATTCCTAACAATTTTGCATGGTTTGTTTCTGCAGGACCAGTGGTTCTGGAGGGTACGGGACAATTCAGTGGTCCCGGGCTACCCAATGCCGATCAACCACTTCTGGCAAGGCTTGCCTCCCAAAATTGATGCAGTGTATGAAAACAGTGAAGGGAAGTTTGTCTTTTTTAAAGGTAATATAAAGTATATGTTTGTGAATTGAATTGCAGGGAATTGAAGCAAGATGATTTACTTTCTTTTTGGAAAAAAAACATCTAAACACTTAGTTGTGGATTTGTAATAAGCCCTTCATTTCAAATGTCAATGTCAACTAATTCATAAAGTTCACAACAGCATAGTTTAATCTCAGCATGTACGAAGCTGTTCTGTAAAGGCCTCAGGCTTATTATAAGCTATGCACTTCTCACAGAACACTGCTCATAATCTGGAACTATCTAGATATTACTGTCCACCTACACTAACAGGCTAAGCAAGGAGTATCAAAAATTGATCAGAGAACCACCCAAGTGACCCATGGTAACTCTGGGGGAGCTGAAGAGATGCTAAAGTCAGATGGGAGAATCTTTTGACAGGACATTAATAGTTATAACCTCCATCAGTCCTTGACAACTTTTCTGATGAAGCCCACAAGATGTCTCGTCTGTCACAATTTATGTAGCAGTCACAGCAAACTGCAGCTGCAGAGATACAGAGGTCAGAATTGGCCAGCTTTTCAGCTGCGACAGACAATCCTAAAGATTTGTAGCCGTACTTTCAGCAAAAGTTGGTCCTACAAAGTTTGAGAATTCTGGTTTGCAGATATGTACTAAATACTTTGCAGATTTTTATTTATTATTTTTTTTATTGTGCATCACGTATAATTTTTTCCCCCAATTGTTCATCACATGAAATCTCAGAGAAATACATAAAAAAATAAAAAGTATTAAAGTGTGTGGTTGTCATGTGACAGTGGTGTTGTTGTTGCATTAGTAAAATATCAATCTGAAAACATATCGACTGATACAACCTGAACTGTCGGCTCTTAAACACACAATATCTACTTGGAAACCAGAGTGGTTCACCATGGGCTTTCGTAGACGTCTGCATGGTTGGAGAACGGGTGTAGGTCCCAGAGAGACATCCGTCCATCAGACAGATTAACATGACATCTGTCACCCAGTGGGATCAGAGAGCCTCATGCTTTATTTATTCACTCTGAAGGACTTAACCATGTGCGTACTCGTGGGTGTGAGCACGTGAGCGTCTAGCCACCTAGCACTCACACAAGCACACGCAAACACTGCACCACAGCAGCTTTCTTCCCTCGGCCCAAGGCACTTATGATCAAATTGAATTAAACGCAACAATAACTGCAATAAGACTCAAAACAACGAGACTCAGCAGAGCTGCCTTCAGAGCACCATCAAGCTTACATTCTGTGCTGCGAAGATAATCTTTAAACGAGCTTATGAAACATCTGGTCTGTGAAATCTCATGAAGGAAAAATAACCCACAAAGAGGGGCATGAACAAGCAGGAATCTTGCAGTTTTGTTTTGTTTTATTTGGTGTGATTCCAGGTTGTTGCGCTTACTAACCTTGTTTCTGTGTTTCAGGAAACCGTTTCTGGGTGTTCAAGGACCGGCATCTTCAGCCTTCCTACCCTCAGGACATTTCTCTGTTTGGTAGCGGCATGCCCACACAGAGTATCGAGACGGCCGTCTGGTGGGAAGATGTCGCTAAGACCTACTTCTTCAAAGGAGACAGGTTTGTTTGGATCATTAGTTCCAGTGCCAGTTTTTCACTTCACTTCACTTCGTCTTTGTCCCCACAAGGGAAAATTTGGAGCACAGCAGCAGTCAAAGACAGTCAAGACATAATCCACACGTCAACAAGTACAAAAATGTTCTAGAAGTTTTAATTGTGCTCGGGACAAAAAGCATTTGTACTGATTGCGCCTTATGGTTGGTCTGTGTTTGACTTGAGGAAAGGGAAACAATCTTCTAAATGTGGGTGGTCTCTACTGGCTAGGATGGTTTTTACCTCTTTTTTTAAGGTTTTGTTGGCTCTAGTGGCCTTTATTTGAAGGTAGTTTGTCAGGGAGGAGGGTAATGAGAGAGAGGGAAGACATGCAGCTAATGTCACCAGGCTGGGAATTGAACCTGTGACCACCACCACAAGGACCAAGGCCTCAATGCATGGGTTGTGCTTTGCCCCTGCACCACCACAGCACCCCTGGCATTTTTAACAACTTGTATGTTCCAGTCATCCGATAGGGGCTCTGTTGAAAATTGCAGGTGCTTTAGCCAATATATATCAAAATAAATTAATTAAAACATGTAAAATAAAAATCTATTTTTTAAATATTAACATTTCAACTTATGAATTACAAACATGTGAGGAAAGTACTTACTTACTTTAAAGACAAGACAAGCAAAGAAAAGCCCAAGCTGTGTTTTAAAGAATCTCCATGTGAAATATTTTATTCCTGATTTCACCTAAATGCATTTTTTTTGTAGCCACAAAAGTGATACTCAAGTTTAACTTTTTTATGGGGCCAGGTGTTAGCTTAGTTCAAAGGAACTTCGAAATTATTTTTGTTGTCTCTCCAAAATGCCTAAAGCAGAAGATCTGTTGTTTATTTACGTGCGTCAGAGCCGTTGTACAGTATGAGAATATGCCCGTCTGACTCACATGTTCAGCTGTTGAGATAAATCATATCCTGAAAGGTCACAGGACCCTGTGGAGGGAGCTGACAAAACACTTTGTCATCTCCCTCCACAGATTCTTCCATTTAATAAAAGGGGGACGTTGTGCGGATAATTTTAAAGTTGATTTTATCTCTCAGTGGGGATGTGTGACGGGGGGCTGACGATGCTCTAATTCAAATGGCTTTTTTTATCTATAGTTTTACGGGTTTGCGCTGCAGCAGCGTGTGAGGAGCTCGTCACTCACAAAAACTTCTGAGGCTAATCTGCATTGCAGATAGACACGCCGTGGAAGACTGATTGATTGGATTTTCCCATCATGTGAAATGAGTCAGCTAATGGTCTTTTTTTTCTGAAAAGTACCATCATATCAGTTGGAGTAATTCTGTCTAACTACAGATAAAGTTAACTGTTTTTCGTTTGCTTGTTTTGGGATAAAAAATAATAACTCCACCCGTTTAAACATTTATATGAGGAACACCTATGATCAGGTTGCTTAAATTCTGCATATTTACACATTTAAAATTTTAGTTAGGAAGTAACATCCACTCAACTGTTATTAATAACTAAAGTAAGAAAAAAATGTCATGTTTAGTTTGCAAACTTAGAGCTTAAATTAGCTCATTTCTTCACTAAGCAAGAGTTTAACACAAGTCCATTAGAAATATAAAAGGAAGCTTTAATAAAACATGCCAAAGCACTCAGTTCGAACCATTAAAAACACATCTTATGAAATTGTAGCATTCAGTTTATTGCCTTTGCAAACTAAAACACAGGGGAATATGGTTGATAAAAGTAAGTTGTGTTGGAGAATCTAATAAGTTAGTAGGCACAGAGCTGGAGAGACGCTCACATCTAATTTTATTTGCTTAGCTCTTCACATCATCACTAGCTTCTGTCGTCAACCCTAAAGCATCCCTAAAAACAGCAACATGAACAACTATAAAATATGAAAATGCAAGCAAAAGGCTGTGACTCTGCAGATAAATGCCTCACATATTTTTATCTGGCTACAAAAAAACAATTCAGCAAATTTACCTTGTTCTTTTTGGGGATATTCTGCTTCGTGTGCATCTTAGGAACAGAGAAAGTGCAGTACCTACACACTTCATGATTTTGTGCTAATTATATATGTCTTAAATAGTAGCAGGGAAAACTGTTCTCTGTCTTTGTGAGAACAGTTTTTGTCCATATTGGATCAATTATGAAGTAGCAGACTGTTGGTATTTATCACTTCCTTTCTTCTTTTTTTTAAGATACTGGAGGTATAACGAGGACATGAGGACGATGGACCCAGGTTACCCTAAACCCATCACCATCTGGAAGGGCATCCCGGACTCTCCACAGGGAGCTTTTGTGGACAAAGCAAATGGTATGTGGACTGCAAAGATTATAGGAATCTCTAAAGATCCCCATAAAATAAATGCTGGAGTGGGATCAATATTTATCTCTCCATCACAAAGGGTGAGGAGGTTTTTAAGGGATGTTACATAACTTCCAGAGCTCACTGTTGGAGAACTGCATCAAGCAAGCTTCCATAAAGACCATTAGACCCAATCAAACTGGTTGTTAGGGGGAGAAAGCGGGGGGAAAATGTTTTTTTCTATCTTCATGTCACGTGTATAAGCTTGTCTTGTTTGCTAATCTCGAGTACCTTTTTGAAAATGTCACAGCAATGGATGAAAAGATATAAAAGCAACCTTCTTCCATGACCATCACAGTTCCCAGACATTTATCCTGCAGAGTTTTCTTATCTGTAGGCTCTGACCTGATGTAAGAATTTTGTTCTTATCAGACAAAATGCTGTCCTATATACAAAAGAGGGTTGTATTGACAAAGTATAATCAGTAGTGGTGCCAGTATGGGGTCACTGGTGACTTTGTTAATATTATTGTTTTCTCATGTAGGATTTTTTCACACATGAATAAGAAAACTCAAATTAAAGCTTGAACCTTTTTAAAATTGTGATCAATAGATCATAACAGTCATTTCATACTTGCACATTTGATGTGTAAATAAATGTGGATATGAAGTAGTCTCTTGATTTTAATAACATTTTATCTTTATGTTTCTTCTCTCAGGAAGCAATACAAGTTGGAGCTCCAAAGTAAAGATAAATAATCAAAAATACCAGAGGAAACATTGAAAAAGTTGGACAGCAATATTAAGTATTAAGTAAGGATATAAATAGTTTTTAACAATTCATATCCTTACTTAATACTTTTCTGATTAAATTTCATTCGTTATTTTTGTTTGAATTGATACTCCTTTTACATGTTTTGATCTTTTAAGAGATTTATTTAATTGGGGTTTAAATATATATTAACATAGAAATATTTATTAGCTAATACATATATATTAGCATTATACTGACAAATGTTGTTTTCAATCTCACTGTATTGTCCTCTACTCCAAGAACAATTGTGCCATATATTAATATAGTCTTCATTGTGTTAACTTTAATTTCAATTAGAAGTTCTTCAAACTGCAACTGGTGACTATCAATAAGGTGCTTAAATACTGGAGAGGTTGTGAGCTTCAGAAAAGACCTGGAATGGATGATCCATCGATCCATTTTCTTTCATCATTGTCCCAGTGGGATCAGGAGAGGTGCTGGTGCTTATCTGTAGCAGAAGGCGGGGTACAACCCTGGACAGGTTGCCAGCAACACAGAGACAGAACAAAACAACCATGCACGCACACATCCATTCCTAAGGATGGGTACAGAAATCAATTTACCCAACAGTCATGCTTTTGGATTTTGGGAGGAAGCTGGAGTACCCGGAGAAAACCTATGCATGCATTGGGAGAGCACATGAACTCCATGCTGGGAATTGAAGTCAGGACCTTCTTGCTGCAAGGCAACAGTGCTACCAAGTGCACCACTGTGCAGGACCTGATGAGCAGGTGTGAGTGGAGGGAGTGGAAGCAGACTGTGAAGGGATAGAGAAAGTGGCAAGGAAGGGGGGGAAGAATACACAAGGGGAAACAACCAAAATACAAACACAAAGGAGTAAGGAGGCTAAAGGGACCTATTTAACCCTTTAACAAGTGGGACTAAAATCACCAAACATGGATGAAAAGGCGTACCCGAGTTAAATCAGCTGCTGTTCTTGAACTAATTGGAGTACATGCAAAAGCTTGGTCTTTTTTGAAGAAAACAAGCTACATTTTCCATTTTTGCAGTCAAAAATACTCTAACTGTGAGTGGTTTGTAGCTTTTACGTTTTGAACACAAAAAATTGAAAAATTTTGCTTGATTCTTTTTTTCATTTTTATTTCTTGTAAATACAAATTGTATGTTGAAGGTACGGACTGGAAAATACCATAAATCTGTAGAATAAAGTATTCTGTTCGTTGATTTCAAGAATAATCAAAATAGCACAAAAAATAAATGGAGACTCTGGATGGCAATCCAAAGTCTCTATTTGGCGTCTCCAAATGACGCACTTGGAAAATCACTGTCACTCCTCAGTGCTTCAACACTGGAGTCACAGTGCAGACTGAGTGTTCATCGATGGGCCATTAGCTGTACGGTGGCCCCCGTTCGCCCCCCCACCACCCCTGCACATTAGCGGTAAGGTGACTCCCCCGGCACGCTAGCGGTACACGAACCCCGCACTCTAGCATTATGGTTACCCCTCGCCCCCCCACCCCGCACTCTAGCGAAAGGGTAACCCTCCCCCCACAGCCCCGTGACCGCGTTCCTCCCCCCATTCTCTCTACCAACACGGGTGGAGCAACACCTGTTAAGGGGTTAATAGAAATGTTTTCCATCTTCAGAATGATTTTATGCCTAAAATCTCAGCATGAAAGTATACTATCAGACAAAAGGCAATCAGTAAACTAGATAAAGTTTTGTAGTTCAGCATAATGACATCCCACTTGCAGTGTGTCACTTGAGGGCAAAATAACTGAATCATTAAGTCAACCATAACAAGACTAATATTTAATAATCCTAACAAACAAATGTTCCCCCCTTTATATTCATATTTCCGTTGCAGGTTTTACCTACTTCTACAAGGGAAAAGAGTACTGGAAGTTCAACAACCAGCTGCTTCGCGTGGAGCCCGGCTACCCCAGGTCTATTCTGAGGGACTTCATGGGCTGCGACGGCCTCCCCGCTGACCCCGACTGGGGCTGGAATCCCCCGGCGGCAGACGAAAGGCACTGTGACAACAACGACGTGGACGTCGTCATCAAACTGGACAGCGTTGGGGGTACGGAGAAGGCTGTGGCCATTGCCATTCCTTGCGTCCTGGCGCTGTGCATGATGGTCCTCCTCTACACCGTTTTCCAGTTCAGGAGGAAGAGCACGCAGCGGCACATACTGTACTGCAAGCGCTCCATGCAGGAGTGGGTCTAAAGGGACTGTTACAGCATAGAGAGCTCTGAGAAAGTTGTTACTTAAAGCCCTATAACTTGAAGGACTGTAAAGAAGTACAGTACACGAGGTTTGCCGTTTGGGCAGATCTCAGGACAGCTGGAACATGTGAGCTGTGCGCTACAAGGAAGGGAAACTATCAGCTGACCTCAGTAGATGACAGTGGCAGAGCTTCATCTTCTTTGTCCTACTAATGTGTATGTATCTGCTTTGATTTTTCTCTGGATCTCGAAATGAACTCAGTTAAGTGAGACAGAAATAATCTACTGTAAGTGGGATCTCTGTCTGTCCCCGTCTCTGCACGCCGCTGAAAAAGCCCCCTAGCACTAACTTCAGAGGACAAACTAGATCTAGGCTTCTACTTTACTTAATTCAATCGCCCTGGGTTGTGCTTTTTTTAGTCTAGGACCCCTGTAAAACATAATTCACCGTGAGGAGATGTGAATATCATACATAAACCAAATATGGCGGTTTTTCTTCCAAAGAGGATTACAGCTTGATGTTGTTTTCGATCGGATATTCTTCCTCCATGGATCTAACGTTTTGGATCACTCTCTGATTTTTTTTTCACCGCTACTGTTCACACCTACTCATCTTCTCTGTAAGGACAGAAAAGAAGGAGCAAAAGAAACTCATGACTGTTGTGGCAGTCTGTCTCCACAGCAGGGGCCAAAATAATAATAATAATTAAAAAAAACAACACTCTGCAATACTAATGAGACTGCCTTAATCACAGATTGCTTCAATCCTTTCTCCTTCTGTTCCACTGGTGTGGAGGATGGATACTGAGTGACACAGCGGGAAGACAGAAAATGCGTGTGAAGTCATTACTACTGCCCAAAATGCAACGCTAAACCAGTAGTTGAGGACATTTCGGTCCACAGAGGAGATCTCGAAAATGTCAGCTGCCAAAGATCAGCTTTCATTTGCAGCCTCACAAGAGAGAAAGAGAGAGAGAAGATTTTGTTGTGAATTTGTCTGTGTGTACGTGTGAAAGAATGAATAATCACCCTTGTTACGTAAGTACTGAGCTCTGCTTTAATTTATCATTATCTATGTTGATTCACGTACTTTAAACCAGTTTAGCAACCTTTTAAGTGTTTGTGTCAGAAGAAGGCATGGGTCGGTTCCAAAGTCTACCGAAGTTTTAAACTCCTAAATATTTCCATCAAACCAGTTCTACTTTTAAAAGTCCTTTTAATGAGACACCTGATAATAAGCCCGAGTGATGAGACTCACTTTTTAACTCAGGCTACTACACTATTTTCTCACTTTGAAAATATATTAATTTGGCTGCTCTGGAATATTTCTAGTCACAAAAAAACAAACATTTGCACCCATGGCATGGAAACTAAAATAGTGCCACTCTTCACTCTTATCGGTTTGATGCTATTCTGAAAGTCCGAATGGCAAACTTGGAGCATCGGCGAGTAATTAAGACGAGTAAGATGACATCATGGGAGGTCTGCAGAACAAATAAACACTGCACATGTTCTCTGCTGTGCTCCTGCACTCGCACCTGCCCGCCGTCTCACATAGAGGAGTCAAAAGTAAATGAGAAATCTCAGTGCATCTGTAGAAGTCAGTTTCCGTTGTTTCTCCGGTAAGTCAGTGCGTAAATTTGTTTTTTTTTATTATAGAGAACACTTCCAGTGCTACTCTATAAAGGGCAGAATGGAAAAAAAGTATTTAATCTTTTGCACAAAAATATGTCTAATAAAACCTTTGATTAAATTTAAGAGATGTTTATTTTATTTTTTTTTTAATTCTATGTATTAAAATAAAAACAATGTGATAAAAGCAGCTCCGGAAAACATTTAAGAGACCAGTGTAAAGTTTTAAATTAGCATCTCTATGAAAGGCCATTTGATTTCATTTGCCATTTTTTAATGCAAATGTATTCAAAATAGTACATTTTATTTTGCCATTGAACAATTTTCTCATAAAATTAAGCAATGTAAATTTTGGAATTATTTAGTTTTTTCTCTAGAATCGTTTATAGATGTAAAGATATAGACATAAATACAGAGGACAATGTCATAAATGTAATAGAGCTTTATATTATTGTCACATCCGTAGAAACAAGTTTGCTTTTTGTTCAAAATAAAATAAATTGGATCAGATTTGTCTTACGTATATGTGTCACTATGATGAAAAGTGGTGTTTTACAGAGTGCAGTGCAGGCAGAGTCTCATCCCGGCCCATGCCCGACAGAGGGAATAGCGAGGAAAACGGAACAAGAGTAGTGAACAAAATCTGCTTCTTTTAATACCAGAAGCACTTGAACTTTATTAGCTATCTATCTTCTTATAAAACTTTGAAACATTTATTTATTTATTTATTTATTTATTTATTTATTTATTTATTTATTTATTTATTTATTTATTTATTTATTAGCTGATTTCAACTGCTTTTGAGAAGAAAACCTTTTTAAGCTTTACTAGCACATAACTTGTTTTAATCTTACAGTCTGCTGATTTTTTTTTTGTTAGGGAAAAAATTTTAAACCAATATTGCCTGTGTCTTCTGTTTTCTACACTAGTAACCTCAATTAGACATTATACAAACAAATACATATGGTTGGTTAGATTAACAAATTAACACATTACTAATGAATGTTTATAACTATTTAAATATTGTTGGATTCCAATTGCATATTGGAAAGTCAAAACGAGTGAAGTTAAATCTGATGAACGCAATTCTAAATATATACTATGAAACCTTGACATTTCATATATTCTGTACACTCATATATACAACTCAACTGTATATGTAAATCTTATATTGTTTCAGCTAACTTAATCAGTCAAACTAATCGCTGTAATGAAAGATAAACTCTCTGTTGTAGAATGGAGTTAAAATAATCAGGAATGAGAGTTTTTAAACCGTTTTTTTAACGTATTACATGTACAGATGCAAATGATAACACTCATGAATGCTAGTTTAATGTCTTATTTTGGAATTGTCTTTGGAATGCCATAAATGTAAAAGTATTGTGGAGGTTGCAAAGAGCCTCTTGGCAAAGCAGAAATAGATGTGCTTGAAATTTGCTCCCTTGGTTTAAAAAAACTGGATTCAGAACGTTTTTGTTCATTCATGTGTTTGAAGCAGGAATGGACAAAAACACGTGTTATGATGTCTTGTGCAGTATAAAGGGAACACAGTGATGTACAGTGTCCTGATGCAGCAGAACACTCGACTCCAAGACACCTGCACCATTCAAAGTGGACCTAACAGGAATTAATGTTCCACAAAATCTCCTTTTCAAAATGCACAATATTTACTACAGTAAATATCCAGGATTGCAAATCCCTGGAGAGAATTTCTTAAACCGAGGGACCCATTTGTTTGCTTTATTGTTTTTGTTTAAAGCCCTGAGGTTCTCCATTTATTACAGTTGTATGGTGTTTTTGGTAGATGATTTGTGATTTCTGGAATATTTGTGTTCATTGATTTTTTTTGTTCTATTAAATCAGTGAAAGATGTTATCTTTCACCGATGTTAAGGCGAAGACGTACAGAAGCAGATCAGAAGCTGAAGACGTTCTCATATATCAGTTATGCAGAGGAGCTCTGGGTGAACTGTGGCTGATGACTGACATTTAGCTTTATCATTTGTAATAGATCAAATATACATACAGCAAAAGCTAATGCATGCAGATTTGAATTGAGACATTTATCAACCTTGAGCTGCTCTTCTACCCATCTTTATCTGAGGGGTTTAATGACAGGACTGTATTAACAGGTTTCTACTGGGTGTTTGAAAGGATTTCATCATTTGACTTTTGTAAAAGCTCTCCTCATTGCTAATCCAGTTTTCATCATTAAATCTATAAACAATGCGTGGAAACCAGTAGAAACTGTTCTGGGTAGATCTACAGTTTAGATCTACCCACATTGACCAATGTAACTTGGAGAAGAGGCAAAGCTTTTACTAGGTGTTGTGCTTGATGTCGTGTGAGTTTGTTTACTAATGGCGAGGGCTCATGAGAGTGTGAGTTACACATGACCAATAAGGAGACTTTGTACTGTATATCTTTGCAATTATCCTTCCTCAAGTCTTGCATTGCATTAAGGGCAAGAAGCTGTCAATAGAATTCAGTTTAAAACATTTTATTTAAGCTCGACAGACTCTAGGTGATTGTCCATGAAGTTATACCACAATCTACAATTCTTTTATTTCCATATAGCTCTTATTCAATTAGAAGTTAGACACAGTTTTCTTGCTTTATTTTGAAGTCTGACTAATTCCTGTCTTGATGTATCAATCGTGGCTGACTCTTTGGTGATCTTTCTTTTTTTCCAAGTCTGTCTTGACACTTGCTGCTAAGCATTAGGGCTAATTTGGAGTGACATTAAAGAAGCAGAGGGGACTGATCGGACAGCAGTCAGTACACCAGAGAGGGTAAAGAAGAAAAGACAAGGAGCAATCTCTGCACTCTAGATGCTTTATGCAGATATGTGAAGTTTATTCTCACAGACAAACTGTATAAGATGTTAACATTATTGCATTATATGTATATAGTGTACATGCCAGGCTATTTGCTGTCTGTTTTGGACATTTTCTTTCTTTTTTGTTGATTGACTCCATGGATAAAGAAGATGATTTGTGTTGTAAATAAAAGAGGTGCATAATAAATCTGACTGGATGTGAGGCTCTCACACAAACACTCAAGTTCAACACCTTATTTTTTTAATCCAGGCTGAACAGCGAGTTGGTCCAAACCCTCTCCACAGTGTGGAGTAACTTAAAATGTTCAAAACAAATAATTTCATTTATAAAGCGGAGAAACAACTCAGAGTTTTGTCTACACATAATGAATTGAAAAGAAAACATGCTATAAAAAATGTCATTTTACTACCACATAAGTCTATTTAGGTTCAACTGGATATTTCATTCTCAGACTGGATCTAGACAGTGTGTGTTTACTTTAGATTTGATCAAATATCAAATATTTAGATCTTATATTTTCACTTCTCTTTGTGTTTAGAATTTTTTCCTATTTCAATCTTATAAAATAGTTTTATTCAATTTATTTTGGTTACTTTTGCTGTTTTTTTTGTCTGTCTGTATCATTCAATCTGTCTGAAAACGCTCTACGAATGAAGCTCGACTGATCGAATGTTGAACTATACTTTAATGCATAGTTTATTTGCACAAACGAGATGAAGGAAAAGGAAAAACAAAATAACAGCCATCACCATAAAATTTAATCTCCACAATAATTGTTCAACAAGAAGAGAGAAAGACAGTACAGAACGATTGATCTTGAACTGATTGTGAACCTTGATGCAATAGAAGAACAAAATTTTATAAGCAACTAAGAAAATGAGCCTTTATGGAAATCATTCACACATAAAAGATTTGATCTTTGTCACAGTCTGCTGATGACATCGAGGGACACTTCTCCTTATTGCAGATTTCTTTGTAGCCTTCTGCCTGGGTCAGCCCGCTTGCTTTTTTAGGTAAAAACAGCAACAACAAAAATAAATGAAATCAGTTTTTTTATATTGCAGGAAATATTTACTAAGCAAATATGAGTAAATAGTTTACCATCAATTAGATCGTAGAGGAGGCAGTAGTCATTGGGAGCGGATCCATTCTTTGATTTTGTGGTAGATATAGCCTGTAGACGGACAGCGTATATATGTTTTAAAACAAACATGCTGTAATTTTTTTCAATTTTAATTTGCGATGCAGTATCGCAAACTAACTTTAATTTTGCAGAAGGACTTTGCAGCAAGTGGGCTAAAGAAGAAGTTAATTCCTGTCATTTTGCCTGACTTAGGGGAGGTGTGGGCTACTTCAAGCTCTTCTGGGGACTCGCTCATTATCTAAGGAATAAAGACAAGAACAAACATACCATAGTATAATATCAACAAATAAGTGTCCACATATATATATACTACTGCAAGAATTGCATTGCTCAGTTTTTGCTCAGTATTTCATCACCTTATACATGCACTTCTCCGGACCGTCTTGACACTTCTTTGTGCTCCAAGCCTTCAGCTGGTTCACCAGATCATGGACAGGTTCAGAGCAAGGCAACCTAAAAGTCCTGCAAGAAAGATTCCTCTCATTTCTTAGAACAGAAAAACAGACAATGAAAGTAACAAGCAATACAAAAGAAAGAAATATCTAAACCATTGTGAATATTTTCATTTCCTACCATATTGCTATGCATTTTGATGGATCTACAGCTGATGAGGCGGGTAAAACAAACTGCAGGAATAAAGCAAAGACCAACAGAGATCTGAGAGTCATGGTGGCAGCAGCTGGAGAGCTGTGTTGTGAAAAGAAATCCACCGTGTGAGGAGACATTTATATCTTCTGTGATGACATGATGTGATGTTAGTGAGACAGACACAAAGCAAAACAAGCTAAGCAATAAAGCAAATTTCCTTGTGATGGATGGTGACTTTTTGCTGACTTTGTTTTCCATCTTCTGGAAAACTGATTATTTACACAGATGCTCAACTTTCTTACAAATACATTTTAAATCACTCCTATGAAATGTACATGTATACAACCAGGAAGAGCACATAAAATATGACCTGTTTTGCATATCAAAATATATCTTGATAGTGTCCTTATAATAGGTAGAAGTTTGTCAGAAAAAACATAATCATTTGTCTGACTGAAGGAAAACACAATCTCCATCTAAAAATGACATAAAAGAAACATATGTTTAAACTATAGCTCAGAAATAAATGTGGTTCCTTTATAGTTTTAAACTATCTTACAACTGAACTGTCTGTCAATTTAAGGTTGTTATATTTCCACAAAAAGGTCAAAGAAATATAATGTAATTAAATGTATTAAACAACATGTTGTTTACCAATACAATTATAACACAATTTTATTTTCTGTTTTACAGTTTAGACCAAATATTAACACCCCTCTATAAAGAGATGCTGATTTAAAATATATTTTTTGCAAATATTTTTCTCACTTTAGTATAAGCTTTCATGTTTGGGTCAGTTGGGACAGTGCAGATTATTTTAAAACAGAAGTCATAATGGCTGCCCTCCTTCCTGCTTTTCGATTCACTAAAACATCTTAATTAGCCTTGAAAGATGACAAACATGCTGCCTGGGTCATGCTCACCATCATCCAAATTGCATTTCCATGGCTCCACATGACAATCCAAGGGCCTTTCAGGTGCTGCCTTTGAGTACAATGCTCCATATAAACCCCAAAGGATGAAATAATTAGTCAGTCCTGCCTTCGGAAACCAGAAGAAAATCCCTCATCATGGCTGTGAGGACTGTTTTTGTGGCATTCCTTCTCTTTTTAGGAATGTGCATCATCATCACAAGTGGAAGACCAGCTCTATCTTCAAACGCCTTCTGCAGGATTATCTGGTAAGGGAGTGTTTGTCTGGGTGTATATTGCTTAGCAAAGTGTTGTGCATGGAGCCAGTCTTCTAACTGTGATCTGATCCAGGTTATTTGGAGTTCCGTGTGATCAGGTCAACATGGCCATTGTGACTGGCATAAAAGACGACAAGAAGTCATACAAGGTATACAAAAAAAAGTGCAGTACTGCTTTCAGAGTTGTACAGATTCATAGAGGTTAAAAACATTTCTGTCTTCTACCTCAGCTTGGCCCGGTAACACCAGATCAGATTCTAGCCAATCACACAGCTAAAGATGGTGAAATTGCAAACCTTAATTTCACAATGGACTCTACAACCCTGAGTATGGGCTGCCATGTACAGGTGATACAAATGTCTCTTGAGTTCAAACCACTTTTAACTCGGTTATATACTTTTTAATGTTATAGGCAAGAGCAAAAGAATGTCTAAGCTAAGTGTTTTTCCTTCATGTAAACTATTCTGGATTCATATCTGTCCAGGGTTTCTCGGTGTCTCCATTTTGGTTCAGCCCATTTGATAATGGAACAAATTACTGCAACCTCTACAAAGTTATAAAAGGTCAGTTTGTGCACTTGGATAAATAATAATCAGCAAGACAAATTTTCAGTTAAACAATCATTCCAGTCAGGACATTTTTCAACATTTGCCCACTTGTCTTTTTTTTTTACTTGTTTTGTCTTTTCTCGTTCAGGAAGTGGACTCAACAAAACCCCAGGCTTTGTTGAATTCACCAATGAGTGGCTCTGTCTTGGCTTCGGCGCTTCTGTCTGCAAATGAGAAGGAAAGCAAAAAATGTGTGATTGTGTCCTGTTAAGAACAATGGAGCAAAAAGAAGATAACATGTTTATTCTTTATCCAAAGCTTTGTTTTTCAGGAGGCTTGTCTTGTCCTGCGCATGACTGAATGCACATTTGTCGGACCGACCATGAAATTACAGACAAATCTCTTAAAGTTCTCATTGTTAAAACTCAGATCTCTCCATATGAACTAAGATTACTGATTAAAAAGTGTGAATAAGTATTTGATTGATGAAAATACTGTTGTCTTTGTCTGAAAAGATCTATAACATTATTTTCTTGTGTTCCTTTTCTTTTCCAAAGAATGAGAACAAAATGCTGCACTCCAGTCATGCTCACCACAAGACTGTTGTGTTCTCAAACAATTATGCATGTGTATTTCAGATTGTTTTCCGTTACTAAAGAAAATTGTTGCACTTGCAGCACCCACAGCCTGCTGACTGTCCTACAGCCTGGAGGATAATTGCATGGTTATTATTGTATGCATTACAATGGCTTAGACCATATAAATATATTTCAGGAGTTGGGCAGGAAAGTCAATAGATGAATTGTTCCATTGAATTCAGAGAAATGATTCTTAGCTCGAGAACAAGTTCTTTCTTGATGTGACAAATCCAGCAGAAAGATGTTTTTTTGGTGTTTTTTTGCATTTAATGTACTTATGTGCTTCCATTGTTTGAGTTTAATGATTGATTTTATTATTTTGGAAATAATATTGTGTTTTGTTTTTTTTTGCTTGTTTAATGCCCAGGTAAACAATCAAAAGATTTCTAAAACATGACCAAGACAGACATATTATTCTGCACTTGTTGTTGATCATGTAAAAATGTAAATTGAAGCAATAAAGTTCAATGTGATGGCTAACGTGAGGTTGTCTGATGATTCAGGACGTGACTATCTTGTCTGTGTTAACAGCTTGAAGCATCAACATGGCGTGAGAATGACGCTATTAGTTTAACACAGTGGTGTCTGTGCATTTTGATAGCCTGAACATAAAATCTAAAGGAATCATATCAAATGAGACATTTGGTTTCAGAGATTAAACTGAAAATATAAAACAACATAGATTCGGCAGCACATATTTATTAAGTTACATGTTTAAAACAGAACTAATAGGTATAGTTCTGAATAAAATGAACATTGCTATTTTATTCTATGAACTACTGACAGCAAGTTTCTGAAATTCTAAACAAAAATGTAGTTTTTATTTGCAGAAAATGAGAAATGGTCAAATGGGATTTAATCCAGTGGTCTCTTTTTTTTTCCCCAGAGCTGTATATGACTGTGAAATGCATGTGATACTGGCATAAAAATTGTTCAAAAGTTTGCAAAATGAAGGCATAAAAACATGCTGATCAAACTTCAGCTTTGTTGGTCTATTTATGATAATGAATCATCATGTCCTGTCCAGTGGAAGCACACAGTGGACACAGTGTCCTTTTAATGGAGTCCAACTTCAGCTAAATTATATGGTGAGCTTAGAGAAGGAAGTCCACCAGTAACATTTCCTAACATTTATGCATCATCTGTCAGGTTGCATTATGAGATTTTTATACTATCCTCAACTCTTTCCAAGTATCTGGTGCCAAAGACGACAAGAGGGATGTATATCTGGAACATTTACATCCTTACCAGTTGAGCATGAAGTCTTTCCTTCTTTAGCATTCAGGTTCCAAACCAATCATGGCTTTGATCCATCAGGGATCATCTGAATGGTTTTGATCTCTTTAGTAGTAATATAAGTACAAGGAAAAAGCACCATGTCTGAAACATTAAAATGCTAACACAATAAGTCATACAAACAAACACACACAATCCAAATTGAAAACTGCTTCTATTTTACTGTAAATATGACCACTCCACCTAAAATGTACAGCTCTGGAAAAAAAAATCAAGAGACCACTGAACTGAACCCCACTGAAAACCTCGTAGTTGTTCCACCAAACATTGATTTCTGAACTCTTTCTTCCTGAGTGAAAACATTAGTATTGTTGTTTCTAGAATAACCTGAATTTGTTTTCTTTCCATTATTTTAGGTCTTAAAGCTCTACATCTTTGTCATTACTTTGACCATTTCTCATTTTTTGAAAATAAATACAACATTTTTTGTTACCTTGCAGCAGGAAGGATCATTTCTGGCTTGGAGTCTTTCTGTCTGAAGTTTTCATATTCACTGTTTTTGCACAGGGTCACTGCTAGTATTGTGGTTTCCTCCCACTGCCTAAAACATGTCTGTTAGGTTAATTGGTTACTCTAAATTGCCCCTAGGAATGAGTTTATGTATGCATGGATGCCTACCCCATGCCTCTCTGTCAGTGGCCTGAGTTGACAAATATTTTACTCAAGTAAGAGTATCCTTCTTCAAAATAATACTACTCATGTATCTTTTAGACTAAAACCACTTTGAGAAATACTTTTTTCTTAAATCACCTGAGTAAATGTAATTAATTAATACCCTAATCTGGTCTCTGTTTTGTCCTGTGAAGGACTGACAAGCTGTCTAAGTTGTTCAGCCCTCTCTCTCTCTCTCTCTCTCTCTCTCTCTCTCTCTCTCTCTCTCTCTCTCTCTGTATCTATCTCTCTCTCTCTAAGTGACTGCTGGTATAGTAAATCGGTATAGATACTATAAAAATGTTTTATTTGAGAATCATTTTTAACAACACACTTCTAATGTCATTTTCTGTTATTTCTGAGCATATTTCCAAGATCTTACCTGATAACATAAATACAACAGTGTGAAGAATAAAAAAGACAGCAGTGACAAGCAGGGGCAGATTTTAATTCCAGCTTTTATTATTTTTTATTAAGTATGCACAAAGAAGTAAATTCCACCACGTAAAAGAAAGATCAGTTTTGTCTTTTTTTGGTTCAAAAGGCAATTTGAATAATTTTATTTAGGTGACTGGTATTCTAAAGCCTTTCTTTAAGCTTTGCACTTGGCCATCCCATATCCCAGACAGGCCCATTCGTTTGTTATCTCCATGAAGCCTGGAGCTGAGGTGAGTCCGCTCGCTAGAAGTAGAACATTGAGGAAACAAGCAGCTCTGTTATAACAAACACATATCTTGAAGTGATGCTGTCCAGAATAAGGGTTTCTATCAGTTTTTTTTGCTTACCTGACAGTAGCTTGTACAAATTGCAGTAATTAAGCCCATCATCAAGAAGACTGGTGAATCCAAGAGAGATGGACTGAGCCTACAGAGCAGATTAGGTAGCCAATTAAAAATAGTGGTAATTACCAATTGTTTTAAGAGTTTCTATGCTTGCTGATTAAAGATATATGTATCATTAGATTCCAATTTTCTTCTTTTAGATTAATAAAGAAGAATATAATTGTATTGAAAAAAATCTACTGAAATCAAACAACAAAACAAATGTCAAACATTTCTACAAATCAGCTCCAACACAAATCTTTTACTCACAGAAGTACGGCAGCCTCCAGTTAAGATGGTGGGACTGAAGGAGAAGGTGATGTTCTGAGCGGTGACGCCATCAGGGGACGTGTGGTTTGCTTTGATTTTCAAAGGAGTTGCCAAAGAGAGCTGTAAGAAAACAAGCCAGCCCAGAACATCACACCAGATCTTTTCATTTGATTTAAGAAGAATGAGAAACTTGTGCTCTGTTACCCTATACTCAGGGCTGAAGGCTTGGATTTGCTTTGCAATTGTGGTGCTGATTTCTGCACAAGGTGTTGCAAAGAGCCTAGGAAAAAGAGGGTTTTTTTTTTTTTGTTTTACCACGTACGATGAAATCAAAATTCAGATTTAGTCCAGAAAAGTAGAAGGGGGAAATAAATGTACTCACCATAAAGCTCTGCAGAAAGCATGGTAAGGAACAGGAAAGGGAAAAGGATCCGGAGGAGGAACGGCGACCAAGCAGCCGAACAGGCCTAAAAGGAGAGCAGAGGGCAGCAGCGCGGTCTTCATGGCGTCTTTCTTCAGAAGTGGGAAAGTATTTGTTCGACTTGTTCCCTTGCTGAATAAATCATGAATGAGTAAGAGAGCTGCAAGGCAATTTATACATCAAGCTTGTCATGAGGCGCAGCAATGGAGCTTGAAATTGATATGTGTGACTGAAGTCTTGTGGTTATTGTCTGACCAAGTGTTGAATTCTGCTGATTTTCTTCAATTAAACAATGAAGTCAATGTTGATGAATCAAACCAGTTCTTAAAGATATTTTTATTTTTGTCACAAAATTTTTCATTGAGTTTTTTTTCTCTCTTTTGGAAGAAAGAAATCTAGTAAAAGGTATGCATATAATATAATCCAGGTGTAGTATAAAGGAAATCTCATATCTAATGTTTCATTACTAAAACTGTAGTCCTTTCAATTTTTCAGTTTCTTCTGTTTTTCTTTGTCACACTTACCAGTTTTAGCATTATTCTTTTTCCTTTCCATATTGGACAAAAAATGCACTGTGTAAATACTAAGAAGCTGCTTAAATTATATTTTCATTTATTAAGAGAAAAGATATCAAAAACAAATTCTAGAAAAAAAGGCATATAAATTCTGTTTCCAACTTGACAAAATTATGACTTTTGGAAGGTCTGTTTCCATTTATATTTGGTGAGCTAACCAGAAACCAGATAAATGAGAAAATAACCTCAAACTGGTGGGTGGTAGTATGATACTATAGGGATGCTTTGCAGCTTCAGAACCTGGACAGCTTGCCGTAATTGATGGAATCATAAATTCTGTTCTCTTGCAGGAAATTCTAATAGAAAACGTTTAACTTTTGGCTGGAGTACACTTGGGTCCTGGGTGACCTGGTCAAAGTTCAGACTTGAGTGGACCAAAGATGGTTTGGTGTGTTGAGTGACTAAACAAAAGTCCGGTTATAATTTCCAACCATCCAATCCAACATAATCTGATTTCCCTTTGAATGGCTTCACTGTCGAAGCACAAGTGCTTTCAGCATCCTATTAGGAAATTTAGAAATGTTATGATTTGTAACAAAATGTATTTATTTCTCTCACATGATATTTTTTCTTCCAGATCAAGATTCTTATCTTGAGATAAAGCATACATACTTACCTGAGCAGCCAGAAAACGTCAAACCTCAACTTTACATTCAAGCCACCTGCATCTCCCTCCTTCTGCTCAGTAAGGGCAGATTTCTTTTTTTTTTTTAAACATGTGTATTATGTCTTGATTGTGCAATCAATTCTTGCACCATGCCATTTTATGGTGCCTAGATTTGTCTGTAATAGAGCTGCTTATTAACTCTGCACAGGGCCTCGCAACCACTTTGGCTCCCGCAGTGACAAATCCTTACTGCCTCCTCCACAATCTTGTTAATGGTATGCAAATTGTATATAAAAAATATAGATATTTTACACAAATCAGTGCTTAACAGTCTGTGTGTGTCTCCAGTCTTTAACTTTATCTCTACACAACAGGAAGCGATCTGAACCAAGTACCAGGCTACATGGAGATCTGCACCAAAGGCAACATGCAATAAAGAATTGTAATTTCTAAGATGTCTGTGTTCCTCATTTCACTGTTTCTTTAGGTTTTATGTGTCTAATACTCTCTAAAGATAATTTACATTAACTGATCCCCATGAAGAAGTTTTCTTTTCTTACTGATATTAGTGGAGTTTCATTAAATGTAGCAATTAATGCTTTGGATTCATCAACATATCTAGCATGGGGTTGATTTAAATTTATTTTTTATGTTCTTCTGCAAAATAAAGTCTGTTTATCTTATTTCTTTATGTGGTTCTATACTTTTAAAAAAAACTTTTGATATTTTTGGTTACAATAACGCAGAAAACATTGAAATATAAACTTTTAAGCACCTCTGAACGTTGATAATTATGTTGGATAAAATGCATAAGTCAGACTTTTTTGAATATTCTTTTTATATTTCTTTATTTCATTTTTTGATTGTGACACAAGACACAGTGATATTTTCCTTACTTTATCCATGTGAATCCTAACATGGAAAATAAATTCTTCATCTATTTTTGGTAAATTTCTGATTTCATGTTCACAATAATTATGACAGAGGTATGGTTTGTAACACAATCTTAATATTTTTCTACAACATTCATCATGCAATGAGTATCAATTAATAGATTCACAACCATTTTAATGACAGTCTCAATCAGTGCATTGTCAATCAATGTATTACATTTAGAATTCTTAAAACTAGAATTCTAAATGTTACATTGTCATATAAAAATGTCTCTTCAGACCCCTAACCATAACAGTTTGCATTAGTTTTTTTTTTTTTTTTTTTGTCATGATGCCAGAACAATTTAAGCCGCTGTGGTTATGTGATGCATGTGATTCTTTGTTTTCACATTGTTGGTCTGCACTATGACTAATCCATTTGAGCTGTGTGAACAAGTAGAAGATAGAAACTTTGTCTGCTTGAAATTGATTTGATCTGTAATACGACTTGTGGCTCGTGTGGTTTGTATGTGCACAAGTCCTTTAAAGTGTTTGAACTCTATCAAACGTTTCCAGATTGGTAGAAGCTAATATCAGCTAAAATTTATTTCTCAGGTTATTTGGGAAAGTCCAGATGATGAAGTTATGGCTTTGGAAGCACATGTCTACTTTCGGCTTCACCTCTGCACTGTTTCCTTGGCTAATTTCATAGAAAAATGAAAGAAAAAGAAAATATAAAAATATTTGTGAAGCTCCACTAGTCTGGTTTTTCAGACTAGCCTGGAATGCAAGTCTGTAATAAATTATTATATTTTAAATGTTTGGTTTGTTTGGTCCCTCCCAGTAATTAAGAATTTAAGAGGGCGCTGGCGGGAGTAGCGGAAATGTTTTGTTTTGCTTGTCAAATGTGGGGTGTGATGAAGAAGCTTAAAAATGATTTAGTGATTTAACTGTGAAATTTTCTTCACTTGTTCATCATCCCTGTTTTAGTTTGTTCATGTTGCTGTTGATGGTGGGTGGATTATTCCCCAGCTGTCACAGGGAAAGAGGCAAGTGAACCCTGGGCAGATTTCGTTAGCGAGCCAACGCTGAGACACACAAGACGGACAATCGCGCACAATCCCGCTTGCCCATTTGGTCGATGTGGAATAGATCACACTTCACAGCTCTTTACATCCATTACCCCGCTGTTATTTCTAGCAACAAACTGGCTCATTAATTCAAAGTGCCAGAAGCCTCCACAGCCTAAATGGCTTGAAAATGAGGGAGGGAGAATAAATGGGAAAATCACAATAATCTGCTGACTTTAAATGCCATTTTTCTCATTTGAACTTGCAGAAATAATTATGACAGGGGCATTAACAAAATGTGTATCATGAATGTTTCACATCATCAAAGTAATTTTAGTATCAGGCGAATATAACTTGATAAACTAAAAAATGTCGTGCCAACATGATGGCTTCTTTATCAAAATGTTATTGTCAAACTTGTGCAATCAAGAAATCACTTCATAGAATATGCATCGTTACACAAAGTAGAGTAAGAGGCCTCAAAAAACAACACTCTACGTCCATATTGTCAGAAATTTAAGAACAAAGGTTTGTTGCAGAGCACATTACATAAAGCCAAGTGTAAAACCATAAACAGACATTTATCATACAAAAAATACAGACACAAAAAATAAAATGATCAAAATGACTATACTAATTATGAAAACAGACAAAGAAATGATGATTGGCACACTAACTGATTAAAATTAAGACAAATTAATCAGTTATAGAAAATGAGGAAATGGGAACTTTCTGCATGGAATTTGCATGTTCTCCTTGTGCATGCATGGGTTTTCTCCAGGTACTACGGCTTCCTCCCACAGTCCAAAAACATGACTGTTAGGTTAATTGGCCTCTCCAAATTGCCCCTAGGTGAGAGAGAGTGTGTGTGTGTGTGTGTGTGTGTGTGTGTGTGTGTGTGTGTGTGTGTGTGTGTGTGTGTGTGTGTGTGTGTGTGCCTGGTTGTTTGTCCTGTGTGTCTCTGTGTTGCCCTGTGGCAGACTGGCGACCTGTCCAGGGTGACCCTGCCTCTCGCCCAGAACGTTAGCTGGAGAGGCACCAGCACCTCACAAGGGACAAAGGTGTCAAGAAAAAGGATGGATGCAATTAAGTACATTGGATTAGCAACACCGGTAACAATGGAGATGTTCTTTATGTTGGTTCATTTCTTGTTGCTTGTGTTTTGGATTCGTTTTGTTAAATTAGATGTTAGATTATGTTTGTTTATTGGTCCGTTTTCCTTTCTTCTTTCATTCTCTTTGTTCACGTTTCACTTCGCCTCAGCATATCATTCTGCTCCCAATCCCAGCTGATAATCATTTCCTCATTTGGCTCCACCTGCTTCTTCTCCAGCTGCATCCATTCACCTGTAATTAGTTCTTCTGGGTCTTGTGTCTTCATCCCTGTTCCATTTCCTCCTAGTATATTTAAGTTCCCTGGTTGTATTATTTTTTATGGGTTCCATCTGTTGCACTCTGCTGATCTTCCTGTCCTTCTTTGACGTCCGGTGATTGCTGTGGTCCAGTGGTTTCCTGAATGTCCTCCATATATACATTGTTGTAAATTTCTTTTTTATTCTTGTTCATTAAAATCTTTCATCTGCCAGTTCTCTGAACTTGGATCCTCCATTCCATACCAAACATGACACATTGTCCATAGTTACTAAAGAGTGTATGAGTGACTCATGAAGGAGGTCATTTAACCACTCAGAATTTAAAGCAATGTTAGGCTAACATTGTTAGCCTCAGTTAAGTGTCATGAATTTAACAATAAAAAAGATTCAATGGAATTTGTCAAAGCCACTGCTGACCAGAAGAACACAAAGATCTGTTTCATATTTCTTAAAAAGTCTTAACTTTTGCAAAATAAATAAATAAATAGTATTCAGTGGGCTGACAAAACAAAAATAAATTTATTGGAATGTGCCTGTTCAGAAAACGTTATGCCACAGCTCGCAGTAAAACATAATGGTGGTAGTGTGATTGTCTGAGCTACTTCGCTGCTTCAGGATCTGGACAACATGATGTAACGTAATGGGACCATGATTTCTGCTCTCTGCCAGAATTCCTGAGGGAGAATTTCAGCTAAACAGTTTGTGTGCTCAGCTTCATAGATAGAAGAAGAGCATTGCTTTTAACAGAAAATCCCTCTTCACTTTGCTGAATTAAAACAATTCTGCTCATAAGAGTGGGCCAAACATTCAGCCTCAATGATATAAAAAGACTCATCTCTAGTCATCACACTTGATGGCAGTTGTTCACACCAAGGAAACGGCATACAATTTGCAATTCCTCTGGCTTTTTTCCTTTTTATTTGCCTGATTTGTTTGAGGGCCTGAATCAGACAAAAAATGGGAGGAAATACTTATTGCAGCACTCTGAACGGTAATAGCAAGATTGTCCTCTTGTTGAACGCTGCAGATCTGTCTGCAGAGGGCGCCAGATGCCAACTGTGAATTGATTCCCTTCTTTACATGCTGGTGTCCAGGACAACCAGGACACGACTCCGCAGAAAAAGCCATGAAGCGTCATTAGTTCCTTTTTGCTGCACTTTTATGTGTCTGAAATAAGATTTAGGTGTGGCAACTCTTCAATGAGGATATTTAATATACTGAATGATTCTGATACATTTTGAGAGAAACTTTGTGTTGTGACCTTGCAAAATGACTTTTCACCTAAGAGCTTCTGATGTGAGAACAGCTCCATAATAGGCCACTTATTGTGTCATCTTGCAGTGGCATCATGCCAATGTTGTCATAAACACAGCATGGGCCTCTGTCTCCATCCTGTGATTTTCTCCTGTTTTACATTAAGTATTCAAATTCAAACTGAGTTTTCCACTCCTGTTCCTTGTTTTGTGACTTACCAGCTGGTTAAAGGGTTGAAATATTTGGAAACTAAAAATAGCCTCATTCTTGACCAGCGTTTTTTTAGAGCTACGTATTCTGAAAATCTTCAGCAAAAGATGAGATCTTGCTTTAGTCCCTTAAGCAGTTTACAAGAAAATTAAAAATTAAAAATAAAAATATGAGTTACATAAAGAACAAGTCTGTTCTTATTTATTCTTACCTTGTATGTTAAAAAGTTGGTCTTATATATACATA